>OU696696.1:327874951-328167451 GCA_916050605.2 Platycheirus albimanus | reverse complement strand
CAGTTGATTGACAATATGACGACGATAAAATTTAATTATGTAAGGTCGTTGTTTACCTGTAGAGGTGTTACAGTAAAGGTATCGCTGTTCCAGACACCAAAACTGATTTTAATCTGAGAGATGTGGTGTGACTATGAAAAAAATGTTGGAGTTCTTCATATTTTTTCTGTGAAGCAGCAAGACCTTGATAATCAACCATGGAAGAAACTGCTTAGATGCGGGAGAGAGCGTTGGCAACAATATTTTTAGTCCCAAGGATATGTTGAATGTTGGTTAAAAAATTCAGAAGTAAATGGAAGGTAACTGAGCTGCACTGAAGATACTTTTTCTAGTTTTTGTTGAAATGCGTGTATCAAGGGTTTGTGGTCAGTAAATATTGTGTCTACTCTAATGCTCTAACCCAATACAAGTGTGAAATAAAAAGGGCCAAAAAGGAGTCTTTTAGGCGATTTGTGGAGGAAATATCTGACGTTCCCTCCAGCTGTCGTCTACATAAAGTCAAAGCGTCTGACAAAGCACCCACCATAGGTACTCTTACCAATGAGAACGGTACTCAGACAAAAAGCAAGAAGGAAGATCTAGAGCTTCTTGTAAAAACCCACTTTCCAGAATCAATTGTTCTGGACTCCCTAACCACAAACCTACCTCCACAATAGGAACCGTCAAGGATCCCAACAACTGGAGACTGGAAAACAGCTAGACATATCTGTAACACCAATGCCATCAAATGGGCAATCTCCTCACTGAAACCATTTAAGGCATCAGGAGAAGACGGCATATTTCCGGCTCTGTTACAAAAGGGAACAAATGTACTAGCACCTATTCTCTCAAAACTGTTAAGCTGTAGCCTCGCTTTCGGGCACTTGCCTGATAGTTGGCGTAAGGTTACAGTAATCTATCTATCAACAATCTATCTATCTTCCGCCCAATCAGCCTCATGTCGTTTATTCTCAAATGCATGGAGAAAGTTATTGACAGACACATTCGTGACACCTCTCTAACGCTCTCCGCTCTATCGAAAACACAATATGCATACCAACCGGGAAAGTCGATTGAAACAGCGCTGAATGATTTGGTCACAAAAATTGAACCCTCCATTCATAGTAAGGAAATCTGTTTAGTCGCTTTCCTTTACATTGAGGGAGCCTTCAATAACACCACTTTTGAGTCAACAGATCGTGCACTCAGGTACCACAACGTACCACAAGTTGTATGCAATTGGATAGAAATTTCTGCACTCGCAACCAGAGGATGCCCACAAGGAGGAGTCCTCTCGCCACTTATATGGTCCATCGTTATATGGTCCATCGTTCGTAAGATCACTCGAAACCCACGGCATTTATGCAGTGGGCTTCGCAGATGACCTAGCCATTGTCCTACAGGGATCGTCAGAAATATCAATATCGAATAGACTTTAATCAGCCTTGGACATTGTACGAGACTGGTGCATCTGCGAAGGTCTCTCCGTTAACCCCAAAAATACAGTTATTGTTCCTTTTACTAAGAGACGAAAAGTAGATCGTCTCACACCCCCTTCTCTATATGGTGACACAATTCCATTTTCGAAAGAAGCAAAATATCTAGGTATCGTTCTAGACAGCAAATTGTCATGGAACCCTCAACTAGAACGCATTTCTAACAGAGCATCAAAATTTCTCTAGACTTGCCGTAGTACTTGCGGAAAAAACTGGGGGCTCTAACCCAAAATGATGCATAGCCTGTACACTCTTGTAGTGAGACCCGCAATAACATATGCAGCGTTGGTATGGTGGCCTAAAACTAAAGAAAATACTGCTATAATGAAGCTAGAAAAAATACAACGACTAGCAACGAAATGCATAACGGGATGCACGCGGACTTCGCCTACCTTTGCACTCAATGTAATTTTGGGATTACCTCCAATCCACCTATTCATAAGAATGGAAGCAACACTGAGCTTACATCGTCTCTTTCACCAAGAATATGTAACCTTCAACCCAAATGCAAGGGGCCACCTATCGCTCCTAAGCAGCTTGGAAAATCTTAAGGAATTTAGCATGTTTCTGGATGTCACAATTCCCACATATAAGTTCACACAAAATTTCTCTTTAGTCATCCCCCCCAGGGAAGACTGGGAAAACTTTAAACCACACCCTTCTAGCGAAGACCTGGTATACAGATGGCTCAAAAATGGAAACAGGTACTGGTTCCGGTATTTATGGGGAATCACCTTGTGCGAACTTTTCAGTCAGCCTTGGTCTTCATTCGTCCATAATCCAGGCAGAGGTCTTTGCTATTAACGAATGCGCGAGGATACTTTGTCACTTGAACGCCAAAAATAAAACTATATTCATCTTCTCAGACAGCCAGGCTGGCCTAAAAGCTTTGGCTTCGCCTGTCATAAGATCCAAGCTAGTCAAAGAGACTGTCTTACTACTCACTGAACTTGCAAGGTTCAATTTTGTGATTCTTCATTGGATCCCTGCACATAAGGGATACGATGGTAATGAAAGAGCCGACACCCTGGCCAAAGAGGGCGCTTCATTGCCATTGGTTGGCCCAGAACCCTTCTGCGGAGTAAATACTAATTACTTCAAAAACACTCCCAAAAACATCCTACTCATGGAATCTAATGCAGCTTGGCAAACAACTCCTGGTCAAATCTGCTCTAAACGATTCGTACCAGAATATTCACACAAAACCACAAAATTCCTACTCAACCTAGATAGGAAAACCCTGAAAACAATGACTGGACATTGTCCTCTGAAAAAACACTTTCACAACATGAGACTAGCAACAGACTCCGTTTGCCGTCTATGCCTCGAAAGTGTAGAAACATCTCTGCATATCCTCACGGTATTCCCAGCACTCCTCCGCCTCAGAAAGCGAATACTTGGTTTCGAGATTGTTCCCTTGGAAAAACTCAAAACCTTCCATCCACAGAATATCTTAAAGTTCTGGGGTGGAATCGGCTAAGGTGATTTGTGATAAGTGATAGTCACAATCGACTAATTTCGTCTGGCTAGATGATTGTCACATGTGACAATCACATTTTTGTGACCTTTCTTGTGACACCTAAATAGCTGTCACAAGAAAAAGTCACAAAAATGTGATTGTCAGATGTGACAATCACCTTAGCCAGATGAAATTTGTTGATTGTGACTATCACTTATCACAAATCACCTTAGCCGATTCCACCCCTGGTCTCTGTCTGGAGCAACAGAGTTGCTCTAGAATCTCACATGGGCTGGCACAATAGGAATCTCCGAGATATCGCAGTGCCTGAGCTGTATAAACTCTCCCTAACAACAAATAATAATAATAATAATAAATATTGTGCTGACATTTGCCAAAAATGTTGAATTGCTGCATAATTGGTAAGAAGTTCTCGATGATAATTTGTTTAATAGTTTCCTTGAAAAGAAGGATAGTGGTTTGCAATCACCCTTTATCATCTGCATTAGAGAAGCCCCAATTGAGTGGTTTGATGCATTCGTAAAAAGTTTTGCTCCATTACTAGGATGAACAAGAAGAGTTGCAGAAGATATGCTAGGGAAACCTTCTTTTAGCTCTAACGTCCATGGAACAGGTTGAGATAGTTTGAGTTGTGGATTACTAATGGCATTGTGAAAAGGTGCTTCAATTTCTTATGCTTTGGGGATAAATCTTCGATAGAAGTCAACCATTCGTTGCAGTTTTTGGAAGTCAGTATTCCTGAATAGCCTTAACTCGTTCCTGAGGTGGTTTCATTAACTCGGCATTGGTCGAGTATCCCAGAAATTTTACTTCCGAAGCAACAAATACGCACTTTGATGGGTTTATCAACAATCCATAGTCAGAAAGCCATTGAAAAATTATGCGCAAGTGATACATACATATATCTTCTTCTGTGGACTACGAACATACCAAAATGTCATCCACATCAGGGTTACTACGGGGACTCATATGATATAAAAAGAATCATTTTTTTAGGTTGACTCAGGGACCCAACTTTTTACGATTTGGCTCATTCTTTTAAGTATAAAAATAAACCGTTTAATATGGTCGTTAAATATTTCGTTTAATTCGCAATCCTTAATTGGCAATTTACGTTTCGTTTTTTATTCATTATGTTTTTCAATCGTTTCGCAATTGACATTTTGCGATTTTATGTCTCGCTTTTTTTCAAAATCCTTTTCGACCATTTGGCAAAATTTATTTGACGATTTGTTGTTTTGCATTTTTTCATTAGATTTCTTATATTTGGCAAAGTTTTTCTTCGACAATAATGTTTCGCCGTTTAGTTATTACGCAAAATAGCGATACGCCGTTTTATTGTTTTGCTGATTGATCGTTTCGCCGTTTTATTATTTCGCTGATAGAACGTTTCGCCGTTTTAGAAAAATGTCAATAACTTTTTTGGAGTAAGTTTTTTTTAACAAATTTTCACCAATTATACATAAGACCAATTTCGACATTCTGCAATTTTGTCAAAATCCGTTATATAGTTCAGGTCTTACAGATTTTTCCGTTAGTTAGGTCTTAATTGTTTTTATATAGGTATATTAAGTTTTCTTTGGTGTATCTATATTTATTTAATATAATTTTATGAAGCGATAAAAAGAATTGAATGCCAAATAAAAAAATGCTAAACAATAAATTGCCTGACAAAAAATTGCAAAATAACAATATGCCAAGTAAAAAACAACGAAACGAAGAAATGTTTAACTAAAAAATTCAAAACAACACAATGCCAAATGACAAATTGCAAAACCTCAAAAAGCTAATCAATCAAAAAACTAAATTAAAATTGCGAAATGAAAAACGCAAAATGATTATTTGTCATACCATTTGAAAAACGAAACGTAATTTGCCAAACGTGGAATGCCAAACAACAAAATGAAACATTTGCAAAATGAAAAACGGCGAAATGAACCACCGCGAAACGTTAATTTGCCAAACATTTTCGGCGAACCGTACCATACCAATTTATTTGGAGCTATAGTATTTTCTTTGAATCGAAATCGAAAAGAAAATATTATAGCTACAAATAAATATACTAATAATAATAGCTATTATTTTTTCTTTATTTAAATTTCGATCCAAAGAAAATATTATAGCTCCAAATAAATATAATACTTTGAACAACTAAAAAAAATATATCCCAAAAAGGATTCAATCACGCAAAAAAATTAAGCTATTACTTTTAACAATTGCAAAAAAACTTTAAACTTAAATAACTTACGTGATTATCATGTGTTAAGTGAACAATTAATAATGGCTTATATCCGCAAGTTGGCACAATATTAAAAGTTCCATCTAATAAATAGTTTCTGGGGAAACCTATTCCCAAGCTCTGAATAGAAATTGCTATTGTAGACGATATAAATACAGTGTAAGAAAATCTTTGTTCCATAACAGTGCCCCCATGAAATTGTTTCATAGGGCCATAATGGCGTTATGACACTTTGGTAAAGCGACGTAAGGCCATCACTTCGAATATGGTCTTATGACACTTTGGAATGCGTCATAAGCCATATTTCGAAATATGGCTTCATGACACTATGGCCTTATGTCATGGCACCGTATTTATCACCTCGTTGGTGAAAACGATAGGGCCAATTGAAATATATTAAATATAAAGTTTATATTTATAAACAAGTGTTTTTGGAACAAGTGGTAAATTCAAATTATTCATGGTGGTTATTGCCACAACTTGTTTCTTACTTCCTACCCTAATATTTATACTATTAAAGTCACTTCTATATTTGGCACCTTGGACAATTGTGTCATATCAGGAAATTTCTCGAGCTCCAACCATCTAGTTAAAGATAAAATTTCCACTAGGACCTTTTGGCAATACGAGAATGCCAACTGGGACAGTCTGAATAATTTCTTTTGAATAATTAACTGGTCATTATGCTTCCTCGATAATGTTAATATTATTGATGCCAGTGCTGATTGCTGAAATGATTACAGAAGTGATTTTTCTTGGAATGAGAACTTTTGTCCCTGACGGATCAAACCAAAGGAAAAGTCTTGGTTTATCGCAGATTGTAAAGAAGCTATGAGGTTGAAAGAAGTAAACTTCCGATCTTATAAGGCCAACCCTACTGGGGGAAATCGGAAGATACACAAACAAGTAAGGAACTCCGTGCAACTCCGTTATCAATAAAACGAAACTTTTACATGACCAGAAGTAACGGCAAAAAATTTTGCAATGCCTCAAAGGTAGTAAAAACTTCTTGTTCTACGTTGCCTGCAAACAACGATGCGCCTTCTGTACCTGAGAACGTCAATTTTTCTATGGGACAAGTATTTTTCGGCACTCGTACAGTGATAAGAGTTCAGCAAAATATTGAAATACACAAATCCTCTTGCCCAGATGGTATATCCCCTGCACTTCTGAAGAGGTGTTCTTCACCGCTAGCAAAACCACGCCAGATCAAGAAATATCTCGAAGATCGCGAGCTTTTATATGACCGACAGTGGCTTTCGCAGCAATCGATCCACTACTGATCTGGTGGCATATTTTACCGAACAGTGGAACAAATCTTTGCAACGCTTTGGTGAAAGAAAGATTATTGCGCTTGATATTTCAAAGGCATTTGATAGATTTGGGCATGGAGCTCTTTTATGTGTGCATTTGGTATCGAAGATACTCGGTTTCAAGTTTGATCTACACAAACTAAATGCTGGTATGCCCAAGGCTCCGTTATGTCTCCGACTTTCTTTCTCATTTTTATAAAAGATCTCTTGTCTGTGACTTGTAATCCAATAAATTGTTTTTCTGACGACTCAACTCTCAACTTTTCATACACGTTTGATAATTCATGGCTTTCTCCTTTGGACGTGTTATTAAAACGATATGGTATGATGAGCTCATTAAACTCCGATTTAAAAAGCATTGTTAATTGGGGTGTCAGAAATCGTGTGGAGTATAGTGCATCGAAAACTCAATGCTGTCTTTTGTCGTTAAAGCTAAACATAACCCCTATGCCACTATCCATGAATGGTTCTTGCATCGAGGAGGCCAAAAGCTATCAGTACCTACTCGGTATGTGTATCAGTTGGTAGCTTTGTTGGAATGACCTTGACCACATACTTCAGATTGCCAAGAATGCTACAAGATGCTTAGGCTTCCTTAATAGATGCAAGGTTTTTTACCTTCCGATCTGGCTACAATTTACAAAACATTTAAAAGCCCAAAACTTGAGTATAACTCCCATCTCTCCCATCACCTGCTCGACAGAGTTAAGAAAAAAAGCGTTAAAATTGACCATCGTCGAAATGTTTCATGTCTTTCCTTATTTTACCGGTTCTTCTACAAAATGCTCTAGGGAGCCAGCTGCGTTCCACCCTTAACACTCGTCTTGGAACGCTCGTCAGTTTACCCTTGAGCCCAATTTCGGACGTACCGTGAAATATGGGATTCAATCTTCCGTACAACACGAATGTAGAATAAATTGCCTGGTACAATTTTCCCTTCCCATTTTGGTCTTCAAGCATTGAAGTAGGTAAGCTTTGAAAAAACATGCAGGTTTGAGTGAAATCAGTGAAGTGGCTATTTAAGGTTTTTCGTGATGACCATTTGAGCAGAAAACTAAAAACTTCATATTTTTTTCAAAAATCACCTAGGTTTGAAAAGGAATGATTAAAATTTTAACCAGAATCATAAGAGCCATTTTTATCAAATCAAAGAAGATAAAATCACTTTAACATAATTTAAAAACCTCTATAATAGTTATTTACAATATACAACGAAGTCTGAATAAAGGCCAACGAACTCTGTTTTTGCTGTAGCTCAACTTGAAAAAACGCAGACCAACGTGAAAAGTATTTCAGAACCCACTATTTGGGCTTTATTTGGAATATTTTTGGAACACGAAATTTAAGAAGATATTGCCTGTGATATACGTACATAGTGAAAATAGCCAAAATGTTGGCTTTTTGAAATCCCTCAGTTACTTGACTGATATGAACTTCAATACTCATTCTGATATCGTTGCTTATTTTATATTAATCTGGACAAGAATTGTATAACAGGTCCAGATGGCAATACCTTCTATTATTTAAAAAAAAATGTGCGAACATCTTGTTCTGCGGATTCAATCTTATTTATCAAATATCTTATGCAGTGTCGTTGCACGAATGTACTTCAAATTATCTAACAATTAATTCTGGAATACAACAAGGTAGCCATTTGAGCCATCTACTTTTTATTTTATTTATTAACGACTTACCATCTATCTTGAGTTATTCAAAATGTCTCATTTACTAGGATGATGTGATAATTTTTAAGACTATTTCTAGTATTAGTTATTGTGAAATGTTGCAATGCATGCGATCTTAATTCGTTTTTTGACTGGTGTGTGCGTAACTGCTTGTCTCTCAATATAAATAAATGTAATTTTATGAGCTTCACAAGAAATTTTTAGTAACTCCAATTAATTATTCGTTAGATGGAACTTCCCTATCACGTATGGAAAACGTTAAAGTTCTTGGTATCATATTCGATCGAAAGCTTGAATTTATTCAGCACATCAAAACCATATCAAATAAAGCTTATTCAAATCTAGGCCGGATTAAGAGAGAGCTACACCCATTGTTAAACATTCCTTTTTATATAGAACCTATAGTAATATCACTAAAGAGTATTGCTGCTCGGCCGTGGACGGCAAAACAAGGCAGTTACTCATTTAAAATTGTAGTTGAAGAACGAAGAGATGGAAGAGAGACAAAAAACATGCTGAGAATATTGTCATCATTGAAAATAATAATGAAGCGAGAACTCTACATTATACGATTTCAAAAATTGACCAGTATTCAAGGGAGGAAAAAATAAAATGAATTTTGTTTCTACACATTTGCTGCATTCACAGAGCTCTTAACGGCAAAGACATTACTAAAAACTATCAAGTTATATTACTTTAGGTTCTATATACAATGAATATTCTTGCCAGGTTTGGTCTCCCGGGTATGGTTTGTTTAGTTTTTTTTACCTCGATTTTTATTGTTTCGCCAAAGTGGTTTTGTTTTTTCGCTATTTCGCATTTTAGTTGTTTAATTTCTCGTTTGTTTTGTTTGTGTTTATTTCGAATAAAAAATCATTAGTCTTGTGCTTATATCGTTTTAAGTTCATTTCGCCTTTTATTATTTCGTTTGTTGATTATTTCGGTTTTAGTTCATTTCGATTTCGATTACTTCGCCATCGTTTGTTTCGTTACTGTTTTGTTTGTAAAGAGACCAAGAGCATTAAAATTCGCGCGAATTTTAATGCTCTTGGTCTCTTTACAAACAAAACAGTAACGAAACAAACAATGTCGAAAACATTTTACCCCAATTTGAAAAGTCTGGGCTCTTGAAATTAGCAAAAAAAAAAAAAAAAAGAATTTTTGATAAATGTACATGTACAAAATCTTTGGATTCCAACAGAATGTTAACAATTCACTTCAAAATTAACATTTTTCAACAAAAAAGAATTTATTTAAAATAAAATTCATCTACAAAAATGAAATTGATATGCTTATAATTTAGTTTCAATTATTAACAACAATTATTACAAACCTAAAAAAACTTTTTTTAATGAATAAACTATGTTAGTAGGGTTTCATTATCATAACCGATTCCCATTGAACTCGAGCAGAATGAACTGCTCTCAAAATAAACTGGAAACGAAAAAAACGTAATCGAGATAAGCTTTGCCTTAATGACGCTTTGTTTTTTTAACTGAAATGCAAAATAACCAAAAAACGAATTAAACTGTAATAAAGTGACAGTAAAGCGAAGTGATCGAAAGGCAAAGTAAATGAAAAACTAAATAAGGTTTTGGGAACTAAACAAAAAATATAATGTATGAAAACGGAACAACTGATTTCGAATTGAAATAAACGAAACAATAGGCACCCTGGTCTCCCCATTACGAGTGCCATATATCAAGGTTCGAACGCGTTCAAAAACAAAATTTACAATTCGCCTTGCGGGGTTTTGGTTGGGAAATTCTTTAGACTTATTGATTTGCCATCCTTTGTGAATAGATATTCTTATTATAGTTTCGTTTTTATTGTTAATTTAATAAATGGAAACATATACACTTTGTAAATTTTAATATGCCTCAAGGAAACTTCAGGAATCTACCAAGCTGCATAAATATCTCAACTTTTCGTATTAGTTTTGAACGATTTTCTCCCTTAAACGAAATGTTTGAATTATCTAATCTTCCTCATAACAGATGTAATAAATTATGGTCAAATAAGTTAAATTTTTCATCTAAATTTCAATCAAATTTTTATTCAATTATCTAGTTGTACTCTTTTTACAGACATAAGTCCTTATATTTGAAGCTAGTCCTTTATCTACGTGAGTAAATAAATAAATAAATGAATTGATCATGTGCGGAAATCCTTAAACAGAAATTGAAAATTTTGTGTCAATTTGTTTTGACACTGACAGCTTAAAAGCAAACTGCAATCAACTAATTTTCTTTTCAGACTTGAAAACAGAAAACCTTAGTTTTTCAAATTTTAAATGATACAATTTATTTTGCAACGCAATTTTAATTTGGCTTGACACTACAAAAATACAAAAATACTTAATAAACAAAAACCTTTAAGTACATATGTAGTTCATTGCGATAAACACAACCTTATTAAACGAGAAGTACAAATAAAAAGCTTCATAATACAACAATTAATTATTGTTGTTTTGAGGTGTTTCGTGTGTCCACACTGCGCAGAATGTAATGCTATTGTTCTCAAAAACCTATTAATAAATGATCACTTTATTCCCCAACGCTTTCAGCCAAAATATTTCCCCAATTAAAATAAATATAAGTGAGGCAACAACTGACAAGGTCATCAAAATTCTTATCATTTTTACTTGCGATTATAGGTACTATAAGGCAAGTTATGGATTCGTGCAGAAAAAAAATTTCGAGATAACAATCACACATGATATTACGATGATAGAGAAGTTGAAAAAAGTGGGTCTGGGAATTCCGTCCGTCTGTCTGTCTGTCTGTCTGTCTGTCTGTCTGTCTGTTCGCGCTTCTAGAGCCTGAACGGATGGGCCGATTTGCTTCAAATTTGGTATCCAGGATTTATTTGGCCGTCCCTCGGAACATATTTTTTATTTTTGCTCTAAGCCGAAAAATAACGGCACCTGCCATACAATCGTGAAGAAAAAAATTGATTTTCTCAAAAACGGCTCTAACGATTTTGATAAAACTTTCAGGATGCTATTTTTGTAAGACAGTCTATCTTTTGGTTGGAAAATATTTTTCAAAATTTGTCTTATAACGGTACCTCTCATAGAACCAGTATTTTCAAATCAAATTTTCTCGTAAACTATACATTCGATTTCAATAAAATTTTGGCCACAGGAAGTCATTTATAATTTTATTAATATGGCATTTCAAATTTTTCAAAAACTTTTTTTTTTGATTTTTTATAATTTTTTCAAAAAAATTTTTGGTTTTCGAAATATGTTGGAAACTGGTATATTGATTTTTTTTTTAAATTATTTTTTCAAATGTTAACTACAGATTGCCATATATTTGCATACCCAAATAAATTTCAAAATATTTTTTGGAAAAGTTTTTCAAAAATAACCTTTTTAAAAAAAAACTGGTCGAACGATATCAATATTTTTTTTCCTAGATTTACGTATAGCTTCGAAATTTTATTGCATACTCTGTTTTTCCGAGAAAACTCTTAAACTAATTTAAAAAATCAAAGAATTTTCGAAATTATTTAAATTTTTTTAATAGCCATATATGCAGCCACAATAAGCGATTGCTTATCATAAGAGCAAGTTCGTGCGACCCAGTCGTGCATTTTATTTTAGCTTGATATCGTGTCTCGACTCATGTGACTTTGGGGTGATTTTTAGTTCACTTCATATCATGTACATAGGTACCTACTTCATCATCATCATTTATTTAAACAACAAAGAAAACAACAATTGAAAAAAGCAAAGGTTTAGATTATATAAAATAGAGCATGGAAAATAACAAAAACTTAAGGTGGCAAGACCTTGTCATTTGCGACGTTGTATTTTTACAATAATTTAAGTACGCTGCACCAAAAATACAAACATTGATCCAGAAATTAATGTTATTATATTGTTCTTTTCTTAAAATTTTCGGTTAAATTATAATCATTACAAGCGAAAATGTCTGTTGCTTTTTAACAATTCAATTCGCGCGCGTGTTGTTGTCAAAAAAAACTTAATTTTTAACTCCAGCTGTATTTGATTGTATTAAGTAATTACCTATTTTGTTTGTAAAATAAATAGGAAAATCAAAATTATTTTACATTTTTTTACAAAAAATGGAAGAGAAAAGAAAAATTAATAAAAGAAAGTTTAGGGATATTCTGGACGAGGAATATCTCCTACAGTTAGTATTTTAGTATTTTTATTTCTTCATGACAAGCTTACACTGTAAGATATAATATCTTATTTAAAGTGGAGCTATTAATTGTATAACAGTTATGGGCTGATAAAGAGCCGGGCCTACGAGGAAGCCGGAAAAATTCTCACATACTTAAGGAAATGGGAGCGGGATTTGTAGGGCGACATGTGCAATATACTCCGGATGAGGTCAAGATGAAAATTCATAACTTGACCACGAAATATAAGTAAGTTAATTAACAAATAACTGCAACACCATAAAAATATTTATACAACGTGTCCCAAAAGTCAACGTCAAAACGAAAACGGGTGATAGGGTAGGTGGTGACAGTTATCAGAAAAATAATAAAAAAAATCTTTGCCATGTATTTTGTGAGTTAGACCATTCGAAAAAAAATCGAAAAAATGCTCACCCTCTGACGGCCTTTCAAGTGCCGTGATTACAAATCTTGATCACCATTCCATAGTCAGAGAGCCTTTGAAAAATTATGCGCAAGTGATCCATATGTTCTTCTGTGGACTTAGAATATACCCAAATTTCATCCACATATGTGAAACAAAAGTCGAGTCCGAACAACATTTCATCCACCAAGCGTTGCAAAGTGTTTCCAGCATTTTTAAGTCCGAACGTCATGAAAAGAAATTCGTATGAACCAAATGGGGTTGTGATTGCAGTTTTGCAAACATCATCCGGGTTGATGGGAATTTGTTTGGTGTTTCCAGCATTTTTAAGTCCGAACGTCATGAAAAGAAATTCGTATGAACCAAATGGGGTTGTGATTGCAGTTTTGCAAACATCATCCGGGTTGATGGGAATTTGTTGGTATGCTTTTAACAAGTCAATAGTTGAAAACACTGCTTCCACTTATGTTATGTGTGAAATCATGAATATGGCGTGAAGCGTACATATCTGGAATTGTTCGGGCATTCAATCCTCGATAATCTCCGCAAGGACGTTTTCACCTTTGGGTGTCAAATGAAGGTCTGAGGGTCGAATGGTACCTGCAAGCAACATCTCTGCAAATTCTTTCTTGGCAATTTTAAGTTTTTCTGGAGCCAAACGTCGAGGACGAGAATATACTGGAGGGCCTGTTGTAGTTCGTATGTGATGCACAGTTTTGTATTTTACAATTCTGGGCAAACCAGCTGGTCGAGTTATTTCTTGAAATTCAGTAAGTAAAGTAGTGCATGGTGATGAAGTTTGCATCGTTTTAACACTGTTCTGTTTTACTTGAGTAGTTTGTCCTTTTGATTGAAGACCCGTATATGTATCGATCAGGCGTTTTGATTGACAGTCCGGTAGCAAATGATAATGGGCAAGGAAATCTGAACCGATGATAGGAATACTTACGTCAGCAACAACGAATCTCCAAACGAAACTTCGTCGTAGTCCTAGGTTCAAGTCAAGGTTCAAAAATCCATACGTTTTTATTGTGGTATCATTTGCTGCGCTGAGGTCATAATTAGTTACAGGACGTCGTTCTGGCAGTTGACGGGTTGGAAAGCAAGAGAGGTCAGATCCGGTGCCAATGAGAAATTGATGTTTTGAGTTCTGGTCAGTGACGAAAAGGCGGCTTCTAGGAACATTGCAGTCGTTCGCCGTCATTAGGAACTGCTGTTTGAGTTTTCCTGAAAGCTACATGGCTTATTACACTTACGTGCGTTATGCTGATATTTCGAATGAAACCAGCACCATTTTTCTCTCCTTTCTGATTTGGATCTTTTTCTTGAATCATGTGTTCCCTGGTTTCGGGAGCGACCATAAAAACTTGTATGCGTTGAAAGCTCAGCAACTTGTCTGGTGAGGCTATCAATAGCATCAAGGAGTGATTGTGTACCAGCGTTAGGATCATTCTTTGACGTAGAATGGACCGCAAAAGGAATGGTGGTGGAGAAACCTCAACTATCTTATCGGCCAGTTCTGATAGCTGTTCAGGAGAGAGATCTGCTCTCGATGTTAAGATAGCTTGAACATTAGACGGAAGACGTCGTAACCAAAGTTGACGTAAGAGATTGTCTGGCAAAATTGAAGGACCAGCAAGAGAACGAAGATAGCGAAGAAATTGTGAGGGTTTTTCGTCACTGATAAGTTGTCGTACACGTTGCTCTTCTGATGCTGACAAACGTTCAATGAGCTTCTTCTTCAATGTGGTGAATGGGTTTTGGGCTGGGATAGAAGTGATGATGTCTTCTTCTTCAGTGGCAACACGTGTGTCAAGCTGCGAAACAACATAATGAAATTTAGTTACCTCATTCGTTATATCCGAAATGATGAATTGAGACTCAGCCTGGGAAAACCATAAGCTGGGCCGTTCTGCCCAAAATGGTGACAATTTAACTGCAACACGATTTATAGCTGGATGTGATGGGGTTCCTGTGTTTTGTTGCGGAGGAAAAAAGTCATTAAGCTGTCCTGCATTACGTCCTGCATTCTGTTGCGCATTAACATCGTTTGTTTGTTGGTTTTGTCCAATCTGCAGAAGCAATCGAGAATTTTCTTCTCTGAGAGCAGCGAGTTCAGCTGAAATATCTTCTCCAGAATTCGTCATTTTGCTTTCGCCTCTAGTTCAGCAGTTTTGTTGTTGCTTTTTTTAAATCCTTGTGTAGGTAGTCCATTTGGGTCAATGTTGGCATTAATCAATTAATTTTTTAATCAATTAATTAATTTGATTAATTTTAATCAGATTAAATTAATCATGATTAAAAAAGTAATCTTAATCATGATTACTGGTGTTAATCATTAATCACTAAGCATTAAATGATTAATATTAATTGTATCTAGTTACCATCGCGCTATCTGCCGGGACTGTTAGTTTAAGATCAAAAACGTGATTTTAATACCCTAAATCAAATAATTTTCCGAACAAAAAGTATCACTTGCATCGTGGTTTCATAAAACCACATAATTTTCTTATTATAGGTACATTTTATTTAGGCAACGTTAATACTTAATCGAATAATCAAATTAACGATTAATGATTAAGATTAATAATTTTAATCTTTTTAAATTTGATTATGACTAATTAATCTTAATCAAATTGTTTGATTATGATTTTTAATCATTAATTTTCAATCGTTAATCAGATTATTTTTGGGCCAACACTGGTTGGGGTCACCAATTTAGAAATAAAAATGCTTTTTTATTCCTTAATATTATAAGATGTTATTTATTTCGAATCTGAACAAGAACTCTTTATTTAAAATATGAAAACGAAAAACAAATATTTCAATGATAGAGCTAATTGAAATATGATTAATATAACAAGTGTTTGTAGGGAAAACTTTGTGACAGCGTCAACCAACGACACCTTGCGATAGTTTTAGGTAACACAGCCCAATATGTCATAGCTATTGACATTTGGCCCAACCACAAAATTTGTCTTGTTTGTGTTTATTTCGAATTTTCAGTTGTTGTCTGATCTCGCCACCATGAATTAAAGGCGTGAGTAGTTACCCAACACCGAAACAATTCATTTCCCTTGTTGGACTCGCCCAACAATGCAAAGTCCGATGAAGAGCAAATGTTCGAGTTACTCAAACGCGCTCATTTCCATGTTCACATCATTACGTGATGATTCGCAATCAGATTATGGCGGACAGTACTTCCGGCATTTTCGTTTATTCTTTAGCTACTTGATTCGTCCAATTGGACGATTACTAAATTTCCAAAGATCCTAGAAAACAAAGAAGGGATAAATGGAAACATCCACGCATTCATTGAGTGGTAGTTCGTTCCCAAATAGACTATGTATAGTGCAGTCGTGACCTAAAAATAATTTTTGTTTCAGGATCTGACAAGTGAAACTTACAGGTTACATTTGTCAGTACTCAATATAAAACTTCGTTATAGTAAATACTTACCTGCTTAAATCTGATCTCAGGCAATAAAAATCATATAATTTTGCCTCTGACAACGCCGTCTCAGGCATAACAACGTTTAAGAACTTGTCTGACAGCATCTGCTTACTCTTTGCCAATAATCAGAGGATTAAGTCATATATAACGTCATATCCATAATTGATGGGGGTAGTAGACAGAACTGTCAAAAGAACTGTCAAACTGAAACAAGTTTTGTTCAAGAAATAAGGAAATGTCAAAATTAACATTCCACAGTTGAGTCAATAAACCCGGCAGAATATGGTTTAGGAACTGTTATACTGTGTCTAAACTCAAATATAACACATAAGAACATTGTCAACAAATGACATAAAACACGATTTGACAAACATTTCTGTAATGTACCATGATCAGTGGAAAGTAACTCAAACTTTAGAAGCAAACTATAGAGTTACACTGCACTGTTAACTTTTACGAATGCACACCTTCGTAATTTAACGAGCGTAACAATAGAACCGTTCGGTCATATTATTCATCTATGTGACCAGACAGGCAATGACTCCATTTTCAGTCTCTGTCTCGTCCATTCATATATCATATTACTACTTTCACATTCATTACACCGCCTAAAAAAAAAAAAAGTTTGCTTGCTTGCAAAAATTTTTGCACAAATTGTTAAAATTAACTTAAAATTTGCTCGCGACTGTTTTATGAATATTAACATCCTCTAAATAGGATAGTTTCCCATTGCTAAAAAGCAATAATTTTTCCTGAAAGGAAACAAAAAGTTTACCCTGTTAGGTAAGAGTAATTTTTTTTTATACGTTTTCATGTCGGCCATGCTTCTCATGCGCCAGACATACCTTTTTTTTGGTGCGTAATCCTATTTTTCCTATGGGAACGTACTTTTAATAAGAAACTAGTGAACTTATTGGTCTTTTTTCTTTTGTTTCACTAGGGTTTTTGGGCGAGGCCAGAATTTTATGCCTCAAGGCAGCCAAGAATTTTGCTTGGATGAAGTCTGCGGTAGCAGCAGGAGGAGTTTATCCCTGTTCCAATTGGAACTCATCCTCAATCAGCATGTGTTAAATTATCCAGCAGTGTAGCATCTGCAAGCGCTGCTGCTGAAGCATCATTTGGATGGATTTCATCATCTCCAATAAGTGGAGCCACGTGAGAATCCACAACCACATGGTCACCAGCGTTCTATATTGAACCACATGGCCCTCGGTCTTTCTTTTTTATCGACCAGCTACTTGTTTTAGTGCCAAGAGCACCCCACATCAATTTGTACCCGAAAATAAATAATTTTTTTCTCAACGACATACCATGTGTATGTAAAGCTTACCAGGTAACCTTAATATAAGTTATTATAAAGAGAAATATCTCCTCGGAGAGGAGCCACTCAAGGGTCTGGCGCCAAAGAACGCCCATCCTGTGAATTATTACTTACCATATCGGAGCATTTACGTTGGTTCCAATAACCAACGCGACGTCTTAACGCCACGGACGGTGGTGTCGTGCACAAATTTTTTTTATTTTTGCTATCTTATCATTATAAAGCAAGCACTTATTCCTATCTTAGGATTTATATCTAGGTATATATATATATGAATATCCAATGGTATATTTTACAAGTATCTTTGAGATAAAATTTTTTTTTATAAAAGTTTTCTTAGAAACATAATCTCAAATACAAACTGTGTCGTGTTGTTTAGTGTACCAGTGTACTTTCAAGTGGTTCTTATCACCACATAATCAGGAACATTTTCCGAGGATTCGCCCTCAAACCATTCCAAGGTCGTTATCCTTTCTTTTTTTTTCACTTCTTGATTTTCACTTTTTAATTTAAATTCATTTTTTTCACTTTTTAATTTGATTTTTCACTTCCGTGTATCGGTAATTTTCATTTGATTATTAATAATTTTTTTTTTACTTTGATAACGTTCAACGATTAGTTCGCGGCCGTGTATCTTTTCTCACCGAATTTCGATCGGGAGAATATTCATTTCACGCTTTATTGTGAAGCATATCCGTCCTCGTAGCTAGAGAGCTTACGCCAGGAGAGCCACCGTTGACAACTCCTCTTCAGATACTTTTGGTATCCGGTCTTTTAAGGTTAGTCTTATAACCGTGTCATTTTGGACTTTGATATCCACATTGTTTCGGACAGATACTAGATAGTATCTTGTTTTGTCTACTCCGTCATTATCTTATGAGTTATTTAACTTACCTTTTTTTCAGGTCAAAGACCAATACACTTGAGCCTTAGTGTTCACACATATGTAATTAGTCTTCGGACATTACAATTCCTGTGCATAAGTACAGAAGAGGACATAGCGTCTTGTTTCGAATATGCGCTTTCCGAGAAATAGCTTCTCACCTTTTAGTAGTTCCTGGCATAAGATCCACAGATCTTGTCAAGTCATTTGGAGTACGTTGTGCGTTTAGAATATATGTTTTGTGTGTATGCGCGTACTGAAGTTAAGAAGTTTACTTACCTATCGGTCACAATACCAAGAGACTTTTAGTTTTCAAAGGATTATAGAGTTGAAAGGAGTTTTTAAATATATGATAATATTATTTTTATATTATATTGATTTTTAACTAACCCAGTTCTTTCATAGCAGTCCGGGAGCAGTGCACTTCTCTCAGATAGCTCTGGAGAGTTTACCTTCGTTACTTTTTCATTCATTTAATACACTATATTATACTATATTGATTTCATATATTCATAAACTATATTGCTATCATATTTTTAATTGAACACTCTATCCAATACATTACCGTCTCCTTCCACAACATAAACCCACGGGCTAACGTCCCGTAATTTGTTTTTTGGATTTAGCTAGGGATAATTGGGGATTAGCATTTACGCGTTTTGATTGTACCGTCGTATGTCAATTGGGAATCGTTTGTATATCGGTTTGTTGAGTCCGTCTATTGTCATTTAATTCGATACGCGATATTTTTGAATGATTTTTAAAAGAAAAAGAAAAAAAAAGCGATACTATAAATCGGAAAATCGCGATTAAGAAAAGCTAAGACTTTTTAGCTGAAGAGTTTTACTTTCGATTGATGTTTCAATCTCACTTTAATTCTACTTGAGACATCGAAGGTTCGCTACTACCTTGTTTTTTTTTCAGTAAAACACAGATAAAGATATACTTGCTTTTTGAATCAAAAGAACTCAGAGTCAGTATATATGTGAAACTGACTATGCATTATTGAGAAGCATTTACAATCCAGTAAAGGTTTTAAAGTATATTTAACTTTTTGCTAATTTATGAATATAGATGTTCATTTGAAAGGACATTTGCGATTAGCTTTGTTTGGAAGAAATCCATATGGTTACAAATTAATAAAGAAGCATAAGTGATAAGAAAAATTATAGACCAGTATAAGAACAAAATATTACAAATATTTTCCTTGTTAGCTTGTAAGACTTTATTTAATAAACAGTAATGATGATTTTATAACGTTTGAGAAATTTTGGTGTTCATTTTCATTTTCCTTAAGGTTCACTATTTTTTTTGTTTTGAGGAATTATAGGTTGTCAAGTGACAAAGTAAACTTTCCATAGGGAGGGTAGTAACCCTCGTCCCTTTTGTCCTGAAACATGGTGTGGTATATAAGTAAAGTAACCTTTCTTTAAATGCAACGTTGATGATGGTATGGTATCCGGTTTTAGATACCTTACTGTAGATTTGTGTGAGAAGTAAGCGAGCAGTTGTGCTTGCTTTCTCATGTTAAGGGGCGTCCCATTAATAATAATGAGTCACTGGGACTCAAAGGTCGAAAGGTCAGCCAAGGTTGGTTCCCGGGAGAGATGATTTCCGGAATCAAATCGGGTGGGTTGTGAGACCTGGAGAATCGGATGACACCTTAGATCCCCCCTCCCCATCAGGTTAGACACCTCTATACCCAGCACATCATCGTGGCAGCTGGATGTGTGTATATTCATTTTGTGCCATAGCAGCCATGAAGACCTATGGTCTGTTTTCGAATTGATACTTACGTGTTGCATTCACCAGGGTTAGCGTAGTGATTCGATTAGGGTTTCTTTCTTATAGTCTAAGTTCACTCGTAACATATTGAGAGGTGCATTCCTGAATCTTCTCCTATCTTATTATCTGTTCTTATCACATCTTTTCTTCGAGGGCTATGAGGGCCAATAAGCATTTAAAAATCATTATTCGAACTTGAACATCTGAGTTCAACGGTCGGCAGAAAAATAAGAGGTAACACCGGTTGTGCAGATCCCGGAGCAAGTGCCCATGGCCTGGCTGAGCTGGTTGTGGCTAGGGTACTGCCGGCCACCGCGACGGTCGATCTCAACCACGACCTTACGTTGTCGCATGCCATCCACTCCAACTATTCTTAACAGATAGCTATTGAGGAAGGGGGCGTTGCCGACTTAGGGTTGCTTCCATCCCAATAGGCACAGAATCAGGAAACAGTATCTAGACGCATAGGTGCGAACTGGAGTGGAATCTCTGGGAATCTGTTAAGGATCTTAAGAAATTGTTTTATTAGTCTAGGTACGTTCGCGAGGGATTTAAGTAGGGTCCTTGGTTTCAGGTGTGAATTACGGCAAGAATCAGCTACAAGGAGAACACCTAGCACTTGTAGTGGATAGGCGCGAGCATACTGGCAGTAACCCTCTAGGCTGTTCTACGGTGCTTTGTAGTCAGCACCTATGGTACGCTGGTAGGTGGCTTGCGCTTCTGTGATGGGGATGGATGGGTATGGAATTTAGAGGAAGGGAAGGGGAGCAGGAAGAGCAAGATGCCATGTTAGCGAAGTGTAAGTATGTCTATTTAAGGGATGCTGAAAAAACACCGATACATGGGAAGCTGATGTTGGAGATGCTGTTCCTTGGTATGGGAGTCAAGGATGCTTTGGGGGTTCTTGTTTCTTCTGGCTTCGTCTTCGGTTTGGGTTGTTGATGGGCATAGGAGTTTGAGTCTTGGGTATTCATAGGATATTTGAGCGGAGAAGTTCAGTGTCCATTGGCAATCACAATTACCTAATAATCAGTTTCATCATTTTACTTTTACGATACAGATGGCGTCCGAGTGAGGCTAGGTTTTTAAGTCTCACGGGCCCCGTTTTGTGCGTTGGGTGATAGGTAGAAACCATCTTTCTTTTAAGTCTAATTCTATAACTAAAATATTTATCGTTACATGTTTTTGGAACAAGTATTAAAGTCAAATTATTATGGTGGCTATCGCCACAAACCTATAACCCGTGCGCTACGTTCAACCTCAGCACTCCCAGCCTAAAACTCCTTCTGTTAAATCGTCCAACCCAATTCAATCCAATCTTTTTTTAATTAGTTGTAAGTTTCATATTTTTAAGTTAAATTAAGTTAAATTAAGCTAAGTAGCTTGTATAAAGCTAAATAGATGGGGTATTGAGCGCACCAAAATTCGTCATTTTGTCTTTTTTATTTTGTAAGATTCACTTTTCATAATAAATTTTACCTATTTTCTCTCTTTATTTTATATTTTTTCTTAACTTTTTATAGGCGCTAATTTTTCTTTGTGCTGTGGTCTCTAATGCAAACCAAAAAGTAAACATATTATACATAAATAAAAGGCTCCTGCTCTGTCCCTCCCTCTCTCTCTCTCTCTCCCTCTCTCTCTCTCTCTCTCTCTCTCTTTCTTTCTTTCTCTCTCTCTCTCTCTCTCTCTCTCTCTCTCTCTCTCTCTCTCTCTCTCTCTTATTACCAGCGCCGGATCTAGGGGGGGGGGGGGTAAAGGGGGGCACTTGCCCCGGGCGCCTGGCCTTGGGTGGCGCCAAATGGAAGATGAAGAAATATAGGAGAGCAAAAAAAAAAGGTATTCAACATTTGAACAGGGCGCCAAAGTAATGCAATGTTTATTATTTATTTCTTGTTCAAAATATGAAAGAAATATGTAATGAACCACTTTCGTCTTCCTTTAAACAAATTCGTCTCCCCTCATGGGGGCGCAAAATTGGAAGATGAAGAGAGAAACGAGAGTAACAAAAAAAAATAAAGGTCTTCAACTTTTGAAAATGATAAACAAATTCGTTGCCCTTCAGCAGGGCGCAAAATTAAAAGATGAACAAGGAAAAGAGAGTAAAAAAAAAAATTGGAAATGATGCTATGTTTATTTATTTCTTGTTCCAAATATGTAATAAGCCACTTTCATCGCCCTTTAAACAAATTCGTCGCCCCCCCCATGGGGGCGCAAAATTGGAAGATGAAGAAAGAAACGAGAGTAAAGAAAAGGTCTTCAACTTTTGAAAATTATAAACTAATTCATTGCCCTTCAGCAGGGAGCAAAATTAAAAGATGAGCAAACAAAAAGTAAGAGTAATAGGGTTTTCACACCGAGCCGAAAACCCGGTTTTCAGCCAAAAGTGTAGGAAAACCTGAAAATCATTCACACCAGACTTTTCAAGCTTTCGTTTGACATTTCACTTAATTTTTACAACTACTGACTATCAAATTTAGAAATGAAAACATTTTCGGCTGCTATGATTGATTTTTTTGACATTTATGCGCTTTTTAGGTATGTTTGGGAAGAATCGAAACAAACTGAGGTGTGTTCTGAAAGAATCATAACAATTTTAGGTGTGTTTGCTTTATATTCCAACAAGTTTTCGGCAGGTTTTATTTAAAACTAGTTGTTTTATTTAGTTTATTTAGTTTATTCACTTTATTAGTTTATAATCCATCTTCATTAGCTTAAGTTATATATCAGACTGCCATGTCAACGCTGTGCTCATCGTCTTAACTATTTGTACATAAGTTGTGTGGTGAATATGATACATAAGAATTGAACTTGTAAATATATAAAAGAAGCATTGCCAGTTGACAGGGCAGACTGTACAATTAGTCTTACATTCTATTGTACAACATTAATTTTACATGCTATTTTTTTTTTTTTTTTAAATTGATTAATAAATGTATATATTTTAATTTAGATACTTTTGATAAAAACACCTAGTAGCCACAGCGCTCCGGTGCTCTTACAACTCTTCCTGACCTATTTCGACATCGACAGCATTATCACTAGATGGACTTCCTTCCTTATCTTTATTTTCAGAAGAACAACCCATTTCAATGTTTTCGTTACAATTATTATTGCCGTTGTCGATACAGATATCTTCATCTAATAAGTTTGAAGGAGCTTTGTTAAGTGAACATCTAATGTGGCGTCTGTTTCTTCTAAACTTATTATCTTCATTATCACTAACTATATACGACCTATCATTTACTTTTTTAGAAATAGTTCCATGCCACCAATCTTTTTCATTTTTTTTAAACATAATTTTATCATTCTTATTCAAATTGGATAGAGGTTTTGAATTTCTGTTGTAATACTCAGCTTGAAGGTACTTTTTCCTGTCAATGCGTTCTAAATCTTCTTTAGAGTTTATATTATGTGGCTTTAAATTATTTGTAGTTGTAGGGATTTTTGTTTTTATTTCTCTACCCATAAAAAGCTGCGCAGGTGACAGCAACATATTTGCCAATGGTGTAGCATTATATTCTAGTATTCGATACTGAAAATCTTTTTCCTTACCCTCCTCAAAGCATTTTTTCAAAATTCGTTCAGCAATCGCTACCCCTTTTTCTGCTAAGCCATTACTCTGGGGATAACGTGGGCTGGAGAACACAAGTCTAATATTGAATTCTTCCGCAAATTCCTTGAACCTACGGCTGTTAAATGGATTGTTGTCTGATCGGATTACGAATGGAACACCAAATTTAGCAAATATTTGAGTTGTGATTTTATTTATAATATGATCAATTGATTTATCTTGAAGCTTCTCAACACACAACCAATTGAAATACGCGTCAAATACACTCAAATACGATTTCCCTCCATGTTCAAATATATCCATTGAAATTTTTTCCCATGCAAACTCTGGTGATTCATGCTGTTTAAGTGGCTCTTTTGGATTATTATATCTGAATTTTTCGCAAATCCGACATCTTTGAATACTTTCTTCTATACCTATCTTTGGACATACCTGGCCAGTAAAACAGTCTCCGTTCACGCATTCGTGTTTTTTCTATGCCTAAATGTGACTCATGCAACATTTTAGTGACCTGATCTCTAAGCCTCAATGGTACAACCAATTTATCTCCAAAAAAATAAAAGATCATCATTAACACTTAATGTGCCTTTTAATTTGTGATATTTTTTACAATCTAAACTAAGCTTTTTGTAATCTGGCCACTTATTTGCATGATATTCAATAATCTTACTAAGACATTGATCCTCCCTGGTAGCTACCTGATACTTAAACTTGTTTCTCTCAGACATACAAACTTCCCTAACAAAGCTATGTACAACATAATTAAGTCTAGTTTGTTCTTCTTCTGCTGCTTTTAAATACGCCCGTGAAAGGCAATCTGCCAATATTAATTGAATTCCGGGAACATATTTTATTTTAAGACCTGGATATTTTAACAAAAACATAAACATGCGTTGTAATCTAACTGTAACTTTATCTAGTTCCCTCTTTACTAGAGTTTCAAGTGGTTTGTGATCCGGATGAACCTCTACCTCACGACCATAAACAAACTTCTTCTTCTCACAAGCTACAACTATAGCCAGTAGCTCTTTTTCAATTTGGGCCCATTTTTGCTCACCCGTCGACAAGCTTCGTGAAGCAAACGCTATTGGTTGCCCAGCCTGCAACAAAACACAACCTACTCCATCTTTGGAAGCATCAGCCTGAATGACAAGAGGTTCTTTCGGATCGAACATACGCAAAACTGGTGCCTGGGTAAATCTATTCTTTAAGTTATTAAATTCATTTTGATGTTTTCAGTCCATTCCCATTTTGCACCTAATTTGGTAAGTTCTCTCAATTTTGATGTTACAATTGAAAGATTTGGTACGTATTTGGCAAGATATTTACAAACTCCTAACAATCTCATAACACCTTTTTTGTCTTCGGGTACTGGTAGTTCTTTCATGGCCAATAAGTATTTATCATTTGGCTTTCACTGCCTTTAGAAATAGACTGACCCATAAACTTGACTTCTCTCTGCCTAAACTGTATTTTATTTATATTAAATTTAACATTATTAGTCCTTGCCCGTTCAATAACCTTATTAATAGCGAGTTTCATTCAAATTTGGAAGAATTGTTCTCAAAATCGAGAATTGCCCTTTTGAATGAAACTTGTTTTGGGTATCCATGTCAATTTGAATTATACTTTTTGTCATTTCATTTATACCTTTTGTCATTGGAAAAAGTGATCATTAGATAATTGATAATTTATTGGATAATTAAAGTACATATATGTATTAAGTTCATCGTTCATTATTTGTTTTTTTTTCTTGTTATATTTATCACAGACTGGCACAATTTTACAACAAAAAACAAAAAATAACAAATTATTTCTCAGTAAAAGTATTCAGATCGATTCTCCCAACCCATGAGAGATGCATTCTTTCGTGTTGAGAATCGATCTAGAATTGCACTTTTTGAATGAATGAAAGTCTCAAAAGTGAAAAAGGTCAATTCTTTTGACAGAAAGAGCAATTCTTTTCGTGAATGAAACTCGCTATAAGTCTTTGACATGACGACATAGTCCCTACCAGAAATAAACAAATCATCAAAGTATATTTCCACTCCCGGAATATCACCAAACAAAAACAACTGCACCATTTTTTTCATAAACAACTCTGAGGCACTGCTTATTCCAAATGGCAATCTGTGCCACCTGTATCGACCAAAAGGTGTTATAAAAGTAGTCCAATTGTGAACTCTCACAATTTCCCAATCGGTTGGATAGTCCACTTGACTAATTACTCTATCACTTACTAGTATATCTAACTGAGTTTTAAGTCGTTCATGAAGACTGAAAGGTATTTTTTTCTTGTAGTTAACTACCGGTTCAGATTCTTCCTTTAACTGGATACAACATTTGCCTGGAATACAGCCAAGGCCATCAAAAAGATCATTAAAGTTATTTGTAAAAGAATCCCTAGAGGAGGGTAGCTCAGTCATATGACTAATCTGTACTGTTTGAATTCTCTTGATTAGGTTCAATAATTCACATTCAGCACGACCCAGAATGGCCTCAAATTTGTTGTCAACTACCTCAATTTCTATAGGCTTAATGTATCCTGTTAAATTTACAACGCAAGGCAAAGTTTTCTTTCCAAGAGAGTTTATTTTATTACCATTATAAGCAAACAACTTCTTATTTGATTTTTCAATTAAATTCAGGTAATTCATTTCAGCAATGTATTTTATGGGCAAGCAACGGACATCAGCACCCGTATCCAATTTGACATTGACTTTAACATTGTTAAATATAAATAATATTTCTTCATACCAACCGACAGGCCTCATACGTCTACAGTTATAAATTTGAGCAAAATGAGAATTTTTGATTAGTTTTAGATTTCTAACATTATAAAAATTATTATTTTTTAAATCTAATTTACCTAATGCGTCATCATAATATTGCCTATCAATATTAACTGATTGTATGCCCCGTTGTTGATCTGCTGATTGAGTCGATCTTACTGATTCACCTCTTTGTTCTCGTTCCTCTGCTCCAACTGCTTGTACATAATTGCTGCTACTCAATCTTCTGCCACTGTACTTTTTTCTGCACATAACTGCAAAGTGCCCAGGCTTATGGCATGTTCTGCATCTTCTCCCTTCCACCAATGCTGGACAGAATCTTTCATGTTGTCCAGATGACGTCATTCCACATCGCTCACATGTTTGTATATTCTTCTGCCGATTCATATATGGCTGCTTAACCTTATCCATTGTAGAATTTTTTATGGTTTCAACCTTGATGACGTCTTCTTCTGTGTTGAGTATTTTTTTATTTGTTTCGGATAACTCAGCAATTTTACACTTTTCTATTATTTGCTCAAGGGTATCCTGACTTGACTCCAGGAGCTTCGACCGCAATTTTTTATTCTCTAATCCAAGAATAATTTTATCTTTTATCATTCGGTCAACATACGATTGATCGCAACCTTCAGCAGCTGAGCATGTGAATTCACAAAATTTAGCCTGATTTCGTACTTCTGTTTCAAATTCTACGAATGATTGATCCGTCTTCTGAGTGATAGAACCAAATTTGAAGGTCTCCATTACAGTGTTGCGCCTTTGAATACACGAATTTTCAAAGCGTGTCATCACTATTGCTAAAGTTCTTTGTCCTTCAGGAAGAGCAAGTGCATTAAATATTTCAATGCCTCTCTCTCCTATATGGTGAAGAAAAAGGGCTACTTTCAAAGATTCTTCTTCACCATTTTTATTTGCCGCTGTCAGAACAATTTCAAATTTTTGTTTCCACATGAGCCAGTTTTTGGCCGGCTCTTCAAAATTCATTTCACTGGGGCCTCGAATAGATTGTTCCGCCATTTTTGTACCTCTTTTTAATTTACTTTGTTTTTGTCTTTATCTTCATTTTTTTTTTTTTTTTTATTAAAACTTTTTAATTTCTATAAGTATTTTAACATCTGACACCATGTTTTATTTAGTTTATTTAGTTTATTCACTTTATTAGTTTATAATCCATCTTCATTAGCTTAAGTTATATATCAGACTGCCATGTCAACGCTGTGCTCATCGTCTTAACTATTTGTACATAAGTTGTGTGGTGAATATGAATATGATACATAAGAATTGAACTTGTAAATATATAAAAGAAGCATTGCCAGTTGACAGGGCAGACTGTACAATTAGTCTTACATTCTATTGTACAACATTAATCTTACACTAGTTGTTTTCGAAAACTTGTGTTTAGCAAAAATGTGCGGTAAAACTTGTGTTTTCGTTCAGGTTTTGGGGGTTTTCAACAAAAACCGTGTTTTCAGCTCGGTGTGAAAACTCTATAAGAGTAAGAGAGAGTCACAAATGTATTGTATGAAAAATCCCTTTTTGCGGTACTGCAAACGGCTCTGCAATAGTTGGGTAGACTACCAACAGTTTACTGGCACTAAAATGCAGCTCCAATGTAGTGTAGTGCGACTTTATTCATATAATTTCATACAAAGAAAACGTGAATTTCAATTATTGTAGTGCAGTTCTACGTAGTGCGGTCTTGCATATAAACAAAGATCTGTTCGTCGTAACTGGTTGCACACAATGGTGAAGCTGCCGCTGTAGCACGTAGCATGTCAAAGTTGTGACTTTTTCTTGTGACAGCTATTTAGGTGAAAAATGTGATTGTCACATCTGACAATCACCTTAGCCAGATGAAATTTGTTGATTGTGACTATCACTTATCACAAATCACCTTAGCCGATTCCACCCCAGATTTTCGTTACCACCATTTAAGCCAAAAACGAAAAACTCTAGTTTGTTAGAAATATCTTAGGTAAGTTAAATTCTGAGTTTAATCAAAACCGTTCGAGCCGTTTTCGAGCAAATTCAAAATGAAAAAAACCGTTACATGAAAGGTACCAGTTTGAGCCGGGCTAAAACGAAATAAAAAAACCTCGACAAAGGTTTTCTTCAAACTGCTATATATACCAAGTTTGAAGAAAATCTGTCAAGCCGTTTAGGCTGTAGCATGACATGAAAAAGCGCACATCAACACAACCGCACAGTCGCACAGACAGACCGACGGACGGTATGGCGAAAACCACTTTTTTGGGCTTCTCTATCATCGTATGTTTGATTAAAACCTCGAGATTTTTTTCTGCACGAAACCAATACTTGCCCTATAGAGCAAGTAAAAATGAAAAAGAATTTTTGTTGTGTACTACTGAGCTATTTCACTAAAGCTGTTCTATGGATTAGTTATGATTTTGTATAGTGAGTAAAAGTTAAATGTGCAATCAAAATATCGGACAGAATCACAAATAAGCATACAGCCTTTTAACTTTTTATGAACAACATTAGCAGGTTCTCCGCTGCCGTTTATTGAAAAAGAAAAATTATCAAATCAATCTGGATTATGGCACATACCCCAAAGGTTTTATTTTGCACATACGCCAAGATTGCATTTTGAGTAATCAGTAACATGAGAACCCCTAGCAATACCTTATTTTCTTAGGTTGGGTCACACAGACTTTTATGACATGTATCGTACATAAGCTAGATAAAAACAGGTTAACGATATGAGTTCAAGTTTTGTACGTAAAATTAAAAAAAAAATTGCTGGGGGGCGCCAAATTCAACTTTTGCCCCCCCTTGAACAAATCCTAGATCCGGCGCTGCTTATTACTAGAAACTTCTCTTTCTTAATTTTGTATGACATGCATGCAATTTTATGAGATGCCTCGTAAAACGCTGACTCAGATGAGTCAGAAAACGAGCCGTAAATTCTGAAGTAAGTGATTTGTTTTGAAGGGTAGTTGTATCATGTATTGTACCTATATTTGAAATTACAAATGAACGATGACCATTTACATAAAAAGGCGTTAGTGCCGATTAATGTTTTGTGCCAGCGTTGTATATGGAACATATACTATTATGCTGTGATTTACTACAGCTTAAATGCATAGCCGTAGTAGTAAATTGTTTAAATAGCCATTTATTTGGTTAAGTCAACTGAACCCATTTGTCTTGCTGACTTACTTGCTCAAACTGACAACCTTTTGTTTTAGATTTCTTAATCGGTGATATCTCACATGATTTATCAACTGCATTTTTTCAGGGCCAACTAAAATGGCAAATATAGTGGGTTTCCTCGTTTTTTACACAGAGATTTAGTTGTGCTAGACTAATTAGATTGTAGGCATCTGTATATTTTTGGTGTAATAGTAATATCGCCGGCCAAATATGAATAGAATCGCTTTCATTTGACGACATAATTCTTTTAATTCGTTTTTTTGTACTATTGCCAGGCAATCGAAATTTACCAGAGATGCTGTTTCGAATCTTTTGTACCTCCTCTTGTAGTTGGAATGGTTTTATTAACAACGGATTCATACGGTGATCATTTACATCGATGAGGATGTTGATAACTGCCATATGCACATCATTTCATTCCTTCAACATTGTATCAAGTTGCATTGCTGCTAAATGAAATATCATTCCTGTCTTGTTTGCATTGAGTAGTTATATTGCGCAATTTATTAATTTGAACATTAATTTTTTTTTTAAATGGTCGTTCACTTCTTGTGTGGTTTATTTTTAAATGGTGGCTTTTACCAGTGATGTTTGCCTCTTGTTTAAGCCGTTCAGTTCATGTTGGTTGTCCAAAAGATGTTTCATGTTTTGTTCTAAGTTTTCTCTATCATCACTGCCCATGATACTGAATAATATGGTTAAGTGAACCAACAAATTCTAGTGGAGCTCTTTTTTCCCTGTTGGTTGTTATTAATAATTTGTTATTCTCGGCCAGCACTTCATATCTTCCTTTTAAGTGTGCTGTTATTAACCTGCACTGCTCGCTGAAGTAAATCATTTTGGAACTTTTATCTTCTAGTCTGGTTATGTAAATTGCAATAGTTATAGGTTTCTTCAATATATGACTCTAACTCGTAGTAAATTACAAGTCTCCAATTAGATGTCACGACAACCATTTTTCCGATTAGGTCTAGATAAATTCCCACGTTTTCATCTAAGTTCTTAATTGTCATCTCAGGTGTTGTGGTTATATTAGTTTCTGCACTCTTTGTTCGGCCACATGCAATTATTAATGAAAACATAACCATCAACCACTTGATTCCATTGTTAGCTGAATTATGTTTCTTGAAAAGGGTGAGCTGGCATGTTTGCTGTGAATTACTACCTTCAGGTTTTTCTTCATTGATCTTGAGGGGACATAGCTTATGTATTGGCCTTTTATAGAGTCCGTCCTTTGTTTTGAGTGTTACTACTCGTATATTACCACCTGGTCCCTTGTGGACTTTACTAACGCGTCCCATGTGCCACCTTGTCGGTTGGGTATTTTCGTTTTTTATTATAACGACTGCACCATCTTCAAGATTCTTCTTTTTAGCCCTCCACTTGGTACGTTTCTAAAGAGACACGAAGTATTTGTACTTCAATGTTTGCCAGAAGTCTCGTTTAAGCTTTTGCACCAGCTTCCAGCAATCCAAAGACCCAATTCTTTCAAGTTCTCCGAATTCAGGAGAATCTAATAAGGGACATCCCACCGAGAAGTTTCCAGGTGATAACATGTCAGTACTGTTTATGTCATTACCCATCGCGCACAAAGGTCGTGAAATCAGTATTGCTTCTATTTGACATAGTAGTGTTGTCATTTCTTCGAATGTCAATTAAGATTTTCCCATTACTCATTTCAAATGATGTTTCATTGATTTGATGGCTGCTTCCCAAAGCCCTCCAAAATGAGGACTTGCGGGCGGGATGATGAAATGGCATTCTACCTTGTCTTCAGCTAACTTTGACGCGAGTGACTCGTTGTTTTTGATGGCGCTCTTAAGCTCTTGATCCAAACATCCATTCGCTCCAATGAAATTTGATCCGTTGTCTGAATTTATGTGAGCACTTTTACCACGTCTCGCCAAAAATCTTCTAAGTGCAGCTCTAAATGCTCCTATTGTAAGATCGGTCACTGGTTCTAAATGAATGGCTTTAGTGGCCATGCATACAAAAGCTGCAATGTAGCCTTTGTAAGCCTTATGTCCTCGACCTCATGATGTTCGCATTAATATTGGACCAGCATTTTTTTGATTGACATTTTGTTTATCTGTCAAAAAGTTGTGCAAAAAAGAGCTCCTAAAAAAAAGACAAAAAAGTGAAGCTAAATTGTTAATTCTATTATTTTTTAACTAAAAATTGATTGTTTAAATCTTTTCTCTGTGAAAGAATATAAAAACTGAGTAAGTTACAGAGATAAGCGAAAAATCGCAGTAGCAAAAAACTCGATTCAAATCACGAATCCTAACCTCAATAAATGAGTAAAAGGGGACTGGCGGAAACTTCACCAGATAAACTCGACACGGAAAAAAGGGCTTCTAGTTACTATAATAACATGTCTAAGAAAATATTGGTTTCGATAGGGAATTGTTAAAAGAAATTCGCCGAGAAAATAATGCGGAGCTAGTCAAAGAAATTCCCACAAAAAACGACTTCCAACATCTCTTCCCAGAAATTACAACTCTGAAAACAAGACACAACGAGATTTCAGCCAAAGTTTTGCAATTGGAAGAAAAAACAAACAGTTAGAAATCCAAATCGATAAACTCATACAAAACACACCGAAAAGAATCTAATTGTGCGCTTACCGGCTGAAAATAATGTGGATATGACAGAAAAGGCCAAAACATAAACACCGAAACTGAAAGCGCCTTCAAAGTTAAAAACCTAGATCTAAATAAAGCCACAATCGTTTTTCAAATGAAATCTCGTGAAAAAGCTGTGAGTGTAATACGGAGTTCCGCCAAACTCAAGGACACAGGCACTTCCATCAACAAAGATCTACCATTCAATGTACGCCAAAGAAGGTCAAAACTGATTATACTAATGAAAAACCTTCGCGCCGAGTATCCAAATAAGAAAATCATACTGAGAGACGATAGATTACACGTTGAAGACAAAATATTCACTTGTGATATATCAGGAGGTTTAAAATGAGGAAATTTAGATGCAAATCAAGCTTTGTACCAAAAATTAGGAAACATAACGACTGGAGTAAAAAACACTATACGCGTGCTTATGAATGAAAATGGAAACATAAACAATGTACAATTAGATCAAATGTCAAACCTGAGTGTGGCCTCAAGCACAGTTATGGCAAGAGATAACCAAACATACAATAGAACAACCGCTCTACATGACGTAACAGGAGCTTCAACTAATTCCAATAAATGAGAACGAGACGTCTACTCGAATCAAGAAAAATCGAAATATAAAATATTAAGTTATAACATTGCTGGAATAAAAAATAAGTTGGATATTGCTAAATTTTGTAACTGTTTAAAAGAATTTGATGTATTTTTTTTTTATTTGAAACACATTTACTGAATTTTGATGAAACTAGATTTGCAAATTTTTTTATGAACTATGAGCTTAAATGAGTATCCTCTGTGAAAGAAAACAGATTCGGAAGAGCAAGTGGTGGTGAACTTTTTGCATATCGCAAAAACCTTGAATTACACTTGGAATTTGAAAACATAAATAACTCTCATGTTCTCAAACTCAGATTTAATGAAAATAATTTATACTTAGTTCCTGTATATCTCAACTGCAACAAGTGGTAAAGGAGTTTTGATAACCTTAGTGATTTACTTAACATTCTGGGTTCAATAAATCTTGTCCTAGTAGGCGACTTTAATGACAGAATAGGACTTTCTCAAAATAATTTCTCATCTGAAACAAGCTCTTCACTTTTGAATATGAACCGTAGATCCAAAGATGAGTTGTGTGACAACAAAGGATGTAAAATTTTTGAACTCATAGATGCTTATGATTGCCACGTCTTAAACGGATGTTGTGAAGGGGATTTAGAGGGGGAGATTACATTTATTAGAGGCACTTCATGTTCTGTAATAGATTATTGTTTTGCTTCTGGAGCTTGGCACGATATACTCTCAGACTTTCGAATAGGAAAACAGATATTTTCGGACCACATGCCATTGGAAGAAGAATTCGAAATGGTTGAAAATCATAATGTGAGAGGTTTAACTGAACTAACTCTCCTACCCAAACTATTCTGGAAAGAAAATAAGTTAAACTTCTATCAAACATCTTTAAATAAAGAACTGAGCCATTTATACGCAGTAGAAACAACACCAAGCATTGACCAGCTAACGTATATCATCAAGACAGCAGCGCCACTCGCAATTTTCGAGAATAAATGGAAACAGTAAGCAAAAATGGTTTGATAAGGACTGTTTGAAGGCAAGAAAAAAGTCATTTGCTTTTCTGAAATTGCTACAAAAACGCAACACCCCTGGTTTTAGGCGTCTTTACGCTGAAGCTAATACAGAATTCAAAAGTATATGTAAGGCAAAAAGAACTGAGTTTGAACAGCGAAATATTGTGAAGTTTAACACTGCACGATCCTCAGCTGAATTTTGGAAAGCGGTTAAAATCATAAATGGGAGAAAAAATCGGATATATATACATCTACAAGCAAGCGAACTACATGCGCATTTCAATGCGCTGTTAAACACCACGCAGACATCTCCAAGAATCCAATATGCAGAACCTCTTTTTATTGACGATTGTCTTGATGTACCTTTTGATCTAGCAGAAACAATCCGAGTTATCAGTAACGCTATAAACAATAAAGCACCGGGGGAAGATGGAATTCCCTTTGAATCTTACAAAAATTGTACAACCGAATTTGCACAAGCCTTTACGAACGCTTTCAACCAAAATTTTGACAACGAACAGGTGCCACAAAGCTTCAAAAAATCCATTATATTCCCACTCCACAAAAAAGGCGACTATACTAATATAGCAAACTACAGAGGAATTTCTTTTCTAAACACTGCTTCCAAACTATTTACAGCTCTTATTTATAACAGGCTTACGAAATGGATTCAAAACAGAAGCATTTTGCATGAATTTCAAGCTGGATTTAGAGAAAACTATTCAACGGTTGACCAAATCTTTACGCTGCTTAGCATTGCACAAATATACAACCGTAAACAAAAAAAACTCTATGCTATGTTCGTTGACTTTAAATCAGCTTTTGACTCAATTCCACGTGAGGCAATGTATACAAACTATTTAGGATCGGTATAAGCAGTAAGATGGTTAATACGATAAAAGCTCTGTACGACAACAACATGGCTGCAGTTTGGGATGGACATATTCTATCGGAAGGTTTCCCCTCGACGATGGGTGTGAAACAAGGGTGTATATTAAGCACTTTACTCTTCATCTTGTATATCAATGATATAACCGACGAAATGGTGGGAGGTGTAAAGAAAGGGCAGTTCGAGATTCCAGCTCTCATGTATGCAGATGATATCGTCTTTCTAGCAGATTCGGTTACTAACATGCAACTTAAGATAAATAAACTTGAAAGGTACTGCAAATCTTGGAACCTAACGGTAAACCTTGAAAAGACAAAAATGTTGGCATTTCGTAACGGGAGAGGCCGGTTCTCGAGGAATGAAAACTGGACATACCAAATGCAACCAGTTGAAGTAGTACGGGAGTATAAGTACCTTGGTGTTCTGTTTACGGGAAATCTAAATATCGAGAAGCACCTCAAAACAAAACTCTCCGAAGCAAAACGAGCAATAAACTCAGTCTGGAATACTTGTCTCCAAAGTAAATATGTAACACATAACTCTAAACAAAAACTTATTAGATCCACTGCCCAGACCATCCTTTTGTACGCAGCGCGAGCTTGGGGATTTATTGCATCAGACACAGTAGAGAAATTCCAAAGATTCTGTATAAAGCGCGTTTTCTGACTGCCCAACAATACTCCAAATTACATGATTTACCTCGAGACAGTTTGCTCTCTACTTATATTAACAACATTAAAGCTTCACTTTGATTATATAAGGAAAGTTATGGAAATGAAAGAAGAACGCCTACCGAAAATTATCCTGAAACATATGATGGCAAATAACGCATATTATGTGAAAGAATGGCATGAGCTGGCTATTAGTTATGGGTGTGTTTTTAATTTTAGCCCTTCATTAAGAAATAATTTTCAGAACATCATGGAAGGTGTAGCATCTAACCTATACAACACCTATGAAAGAGAAGCACAGTCGTCTCAGCACAGGATGTACTACAGCACCCTTAAATATAACCTACAAGGTGATACATTCTTTTTAGATAGCAATAAGTCCGAAATGATAAGAACTATCTTTATGGTGAGAGGGGAACTGCTTAGGTTGAATTATATGCCTCATAGACCAGATCTTCCCATAATCTGCGACCTCTGTAACCTTAATGTGAGGGAGGATATATTTAATTTTATCGCTTTTGTCCCATACTTTGTGAGTTTCGAAGAATGTACCTTGGAGCAACATCACTTGAAGCCGATGAACTTAAGCAAATTCTTAACGGTGAACGTGGATGGAATGGCCTCTATATGTATGTGAAAACTGCTTTTGATTATAGAAAGCGAATCAGAGAAGAAGATTTTTGAAAAACAAATGATAATGAAATTACAAATTTTTTTTTGTTTTTTTTGTGTGTTTGTTTTGCTTCTTATTAAAATTAACTTAAAACATTTTCCTTTTGTAATCAACATTATTTTTGAAATTATTGAAATTATTATACTGGTAGCTACCTGATACTTAAACTTGTTTCTCTCAGACATACAAACTTCCCTAACAAAGCTATGTACAACATAATTAAGTCTAGTTTGTTCTTCTTCTGCTGCTTTTAAATACGCCCGTGAAAGGCAATCTGCCAATATTAATTGAATTCCGGGAACATATTTTATTTTAAGACCTGGATATTTTAACAAAAACATAAACATGCGTTGTAATCTAACTGTAACTTTATCTAGTTCCCTCTTTACTAGAGTTTCAAGTGGTTTGTGATCCGGATGAACCTCTACCTCACGACCATAAACAAACTTCTTCTTCTCACAAGCTACAACTATAGCCAGTAGCTCTTTTTCAATTTGGGCCCATTTTTGCTCACCCGTCGACAAGCTTCGTGAAGCAAACGCTATTGGTTGCCCAGCCTGCAACAAAACACAACCTACTCCATCTTTGGAAGCATCAGCCTGAATGACAAGAGGTTCTTTCGGATCGAACATACGCAAAACTGGTGCCTGGGTAAATCTATTCTTTAAGTTATTAAATTCATTTTGATGTTTTCAGTCCATTCCCATTTTGCACCTAATTTGGTAAGTTCTCTCAATTTTGATGTTACAATTGAAAGATTTGGTACGTATTTGGCAAGATATTTACAAACTCCTAACAATCTCATAACACCTTTTTTGTCTTCGGGTACTGGTAGTTCTTTCATGGCCAATAAGTATTTATCATTTGGCTTTCACTGCCTTTAGAAATAGACTGACCCATAAACTTGACTTCTCTCTGCCTAAACTGTATTTTATTTATATTAAATTTAACATTATTAGTCCTTGCCCGTTCAATAACCTTATTAATAGCGAGTTTCATTCAAATTTGGAAGAATTGTTCTCAAAATCGAGAATTGCCCTTTTGAATGAAACTTGTTTTGGGTATCCATGTCAATTTGAATTATACTTTTTGTCATTTCATTTATACCTTTTGTCATTGGAAAAAGTGATCATTAGATAATTGATAATTTATTGGATAATTAAAGTACATATATGTATTAAGTTCATCGTTCATTATTTGTTTTTTTTTCTTGTTATATTTATCACAGACTGGCACAATTTTACAACAAAAAACAAAAAATAACAAATTATTTCTCAGTAAAAGTATTCAGATCGATTCTCCCAACCCATGAGAGATGCATTCTTTCGTGTTGAGAATCGATCTAGAATTGCACTTTTTGAATGAATGAAAGTCTCAAAAGTGAAAAAGGTCAATTCTTTTGACAGAAAGAGCAATTCTTTTCGTGAATGAAACTCGCTATAAGTCTTTGACATGACGACATAGTCCCTACCAGAAATAAACAAATCATCAAAGTATATTTCCACTCCCGGAATATCACCAAACAAAAACAACTGCACCATTTTTTTCATAAACAACTCTGAGGCACTGCTTATTCCAAATGGCAATCTGTGCCACCTGTATCGACCAAAAGGTGTTATAAAAGTAGTCCAATTGTGAACTCTCACAATTTCCCAATCGGTTGGATAGTCCACTTGACTAATTACTCTATCACTTACTAGTATATCTAACTGAGTTTTAAGTCGTTCATGAAGACTGAAAGGTATTTTTTTCTTGTAGTTAACTACCGGTTCAGATTCTTCCTTTAACTGGATACAACATTTGCCTGGAATACAGCCAAGGCCATCAAAAAGATCATTAAAGTTATTTGTAAAAGAATCCCTAGAGGAGGGTAGCTCAGTCATATGACTAATCTGTACTGTTTGAATTCTCTTGATTAGGTTCAATAATTCACATTCAGCACGACCCAGAATGGCCTCAAATTTGTTGTCAACTACCTCAATTTCTATAGGCTTAATGTATCCTGTTAAATTTACAACGCAAGGCAAAGTTTTCTTTCCAAGAGAGTTTATTTTATTACCATTATAAGCAAACAACTTCTTATTTGATTTTTCAATTAAATTCAGGTAATTCATTTCAGCAATGTATTTTATGGGCAAGCAACGGACATCAGCACCCGTATCCAATTTGACATTGACTTTAACATTGTTAAATATAAATAATATTTCTTCATACCAACCGACAGGCCTCATACGTCTACAGTTATAAATTTGAGCAAAATGAGAATTTTTGATTAGTTTTAGATTTCTAACATTATAAAAATTATTATTTTTTAAATCTAATTTACCTAATGCGTCATCATAATATTGCCTATCAATATTAACTGATTGTATGCCCCGTTGTTGATCTGCTGATTGAGTCGATCTTACTGATTCACCTCTTTGTTCTCGTTCCTCTGCTCCAACTGCTTGTACATAATTGCTGCTACTCAATCTTCTGCCACTGTACTTTTTTCTGCACATAACTGCAAAGTGCCCAGGCTTATGGCATGTTCTGCATCTTCTCCCTTCCACCAATGCTGGACAGAATCTTTCATGTTGTCCAGATGACGTCATTCCACATCGCTCACATGTTTGTATATTCTTCTGCCGATTCATATATGGCTGCTTAACCTTATCCATTGTAGAATTTTTTATGGTTTCAACCTTGATGACGTCTTCTTCTGTGTTGAGTATTTTTTTATTTGTTTCGGATAACTCAGCAATTTTACACTTTTCTATTATTTGCTCAAGGGTATCCTGACTTGACTCCAGGAGCTTCGACCGCAATTTTTTATTCTCTAATCCAAGAATAATTTTATCTTTTATCATTCGGTCAACATACGATTGATCGCAACCTTCAGCAGCTGAGCATGTGAATTCACAAAATTTAGCCTGATTTCGTACTTCTGTTTCAAATTCTACGAATGATTGATCCGTCTTCTGAGTGATAGAACCAAATTTGAAGGTCTCCATTACAGTGTTGCGCCTTTGAATACACGAATTTTCAAAGCGTGTCATCACTATTGCTAAAGTTCTTTGTCCTTCAGGAAGAGCAAGTGCATTAAATATTTCAATGCCTCTCTCTCCTATATGGTGAAGAAAAAGGGCTACTTTCAAAGATTCTTCTTCACCATTTTTATTTGCCGCTGTCAGAACAATTTCAAATTTTTGTTTCCACATGAGCCAGTTTTTGGCCGGCTCTTCAAAATTCATTTCACTGGGGCCTCGAATAGATTGTTCCGCCATTTTTGTACCTCTTTTTAATTTACTTTGTTTTTGTCTTTATCTTCATTTTTTTTTTTTTTTTTATTAAAACTTTTTAATTTCTATAAGTATTTTAACATCTGACACCATGTTTTATTTAGTTTATTTAGTTTATTCACTTTATTAGTTTATAATCCATCTTCATTAGCTTAAGTTATATATCAGACTGCCATGTCAACGCTGTGCTCATCGTCTTAACTATTTGTACATAAGTTGTGTGGTGAATATGAATATGATACATAAGAATTGAACTTGTAAATATATAAAAGAAGCATTGCCAGTTGACAGGGCAGACTGTACAATTAGTCTTACATTCTATTGTACAACATTAATCTTACACTAGTTGTTTTCGAAAACTTGTGTTTAGCAAAAATGTGCGGTAAAACTTGTGTTTTCGTTCAGGTTTTGGGGGTTTTCAACAAAAACCGTGTTTTCAGCTCGGTGTGAAAACTCTATAAGAGTAAGAGAGAGTCACAAATGTATTGTATGAAAAATCCCTTTTTGCGGTACTGCAAACGGCTCTGCAATAGTTGGGTAGACTACCAACAGTTTACTGGCACTAAAATGCAGCTCCAATGTAGTGTAGTGCGACTTTATTCATATAATTTCATACAAAGAAAACGTGAATTTCAATTATTGTAGTGCAGTTCTACGTAGTGCGGTCTTGCATATAAACAAAGATCTGTTCGTCGTAACTGGTTGCACACAATGGTGAAGCTGCCGCTGTAGCACGTAGCATGTCAAAGTTGTGACTTTTTCTTGTGACAGCTATTTAGGTGAAAAATGTGATTGTCACATCTGACAATCACCTTAGCCAGATGAAATTTGTTGATTGTGACTATCACTTATCACAAATCACCTTAGCCGATTCCACCCCAGATTTTCGTTACCACCATTTAAGCCAAAAACGAAAAACTCTAGTTTGTTAGAAATATCTTAGGTAAGTTAAATTCTGAGTTTAATCAAAACCGTTCGAGCCGTTTTCGAGCAAATTCAAAATGAAAAAAACCGTTACATGAAAGGTACCAGTTTGAGCCGGGCTAAAACGAAATAAAAAAACCTCGACAAAGGTTTTCTTCAAACTGCTATATATACCAAGTTTGAAGAAAATCTGTCAAGCCGTTTAGGCTGTAGCATGACATGAAAAAGCGCACATCAACACAACCGCACAGTCGCACAGACAGACCGACGGACGGTATGGCGAAAACCACTTTTTTGGGCTTCTCTATCATCGTATGTTTGATTAAAACCTCGAGATTTTTTTCTGCACGAAACCAATACTTGCCCTATAGAGCAAGTAAAAATGAAAAAGAATTTTTGTTGTGTACTACTGAGCTATTTCACTAAAGCTGTTCTATGGATTAGTTATGATTTTGTATAGTGAGTAAAAGTTAAATGTGCAATCAAAATATCGGACAGAATCACAAATAAGCATACAGCCTTTTAACTTTTTATGAACAACATTAGCAGGTTCTCCGCTGCCGTTTATTGAAAAAGAAAAATTATCAAATCAATCTGGATTATGGCACATACCCCAAAGGTTTTATTTTGCACATACGCCAAGATTGCATTTTGAGTAATCAGTAACATGAGAACCCCTAGCAATACCTTATTTTCTTAGGTTGGGTCACACAGACTTTTATGACATGTATCGTACATAAGCTAGATAAAAACAGGTTAACGATATGAGTTCAAGTTTTGTACGTAAAATTAAAAAAAAAATTGCTGGGGGGCGCCAAATTCAACTTTTGCCCCCCCTTGAACAAATCCTAGATCCGGCGCTGCTTATTACTAGAAACTTCTCTTTCTTAATTTTGTATGACATGCATGCAATTTTATGAGATGCCTCGTAAAACGCTGACTCAGATGAGTCAGAAAACGAGCCGTAAATTCTGAAGTAAGTGATTTGTTTTGAAGGGTAGTTGTATCATGTATTGTACCTATATTTGAAATTACAAATGAACGATGACCATTTACATAAAAAGGCGTTAGTGCCGATTAATGTTTTGTGCCAGCGTTGTATATGGAACATATACTATTATGCTGTGATTTACTACAGCTTAAATGCATAGCCGTAGTAGTAAATTGTTTAAATAGCCATTTATTTGGTTAAGTCAACTGAACCCATTTGTCTTGCTGACTTACTTGCTCAAACTGACAACCTTTTGTTTTAGATTTCTTAATCGGTGATATCTCACATGATTTATCAACTGCATTTTTTCAGGGCCAACTAAAATGGCAAATATAGTGGGTTTCCTCGTTTTTTACACAGAGATTTAGTTGTGCTAGACTAATTAGATTGTAGGCATCTGTATATTTTTGGTGTAATAGTAATATCGCCGGCCAAATATGAATAGAATCGCTTTCATTTGACGACATAATTCTTTTAATTCGTTTTTTTGTACTATTGCCAGGCAATCGAAATTTACCAGAGATGCTGTTTCGAATCTTTTGTACCTCCTCTTGTAGTTGGAATGGTTTTATTAACAACGGATTCATACGGTGATCATTTACATCGATGAGGATGTTGATAACTGCCATATGCACATCATTTCATTCCTTCAACATTGTATCAAGTTGCATTGCTGCTAAATGAAATATCATTCCTGTCTTGTTTGCATTGAGTAGTTATATTGCGCAATTTATTAATTTGAACATTAATTTTTTTTTTAAATGGTCGTTCACTTCTTGTGTGGTTTATTTTTAAATGGTGGCTTTTACCAGTGATGTTTGCCTCTTGTTTAAGCCGTTCAGTTCATGTTGGTTGTCCAAAAGATGTTTCATGTTTTGTTCTAAGTTTTCTCTATCATCACTGCCCATGATACTGAATAATATGGTTAAGTGAACCAACAAATTCTAGTGGAGCTCTTTTTTCCCTGTTGGTTGTTATTAATAATTTGTTATTCTCGGCCAGCACTTCATATCTTCCTTTTAAGTGTGCTGTTATTAACCTGCACTGCTCGCTGAAGTAAATCATTTTGGAACTTTTATCTTCTAGTCTGGTTATGTAAATTGCAATAGTTATAGGTTTCTTCAATATATGACTCTAACTCGTAGTAAATTACAAGTCTCCAATTAGATGTCACGACAACCATTTTTCCGATTAGGTCTAGATAAATTCCCACGTTTTCATCTAAGTTCTTAATTGTCATCTCAGGTGTTGTGATTATATTAGTTTCTGCACTCTTTGTTCGGCCACATGCAATTATTAATGAAAACATAACCATCAACCACTTGATTCCATTGTTAGCTGAATTATGTTTCTTGAAAAGGGTGAGCTGGCATGTTTGCTGTGAATTACTACCTTCAGGTTTTTCTTCATTGATCTTGAGGGGACATAGCTTATGTATTGGCCTTTTATAGAGTCCGTCCTTTGTTTTGAGTGTTACTACTCGTATATTACCACCTGGTCCCTTGTGGACTTTACTAACGCGTCCCATGTGCCACCTTGTCGGTTGGGTATTTTCGTTTTTTATTATAACGACTGCACCATCTTCAAGATTCTTCTTTTTAGCCCTCCACTTGGTACGTTTCTAAAGAGACACGAAGTATTTGTACTTCAATGTTTGCCAGAAGTCTCGTTTAAGCTTTTGCACCAGCTTCCAGCAATCCAAAGACCCAATTCTTTCAAGTTCTCCGAATTCAGGAGAATCTAATAAGGGACATCCCACCGAGAAGTTTCCAGGTGATAACATGTCAGTACTGTTTATGTCATTACCCATCGCGCACAAAGGTCGTGAAATCAGTATTGCTTCTATTTGACATAGTAGTGTTGTCATTTCTTCGAATGTCAATTAAGATTTTCCCATTACTCATTTCAAATGATGTTTCATTGATTTGATGGCTGCTTCCCAAAGCCCTCCAAAATGAGGACTTGCGGGCGGGATGATGAAATGGCATTCTACCTTGTCTTCAGCTAACTTTGACGCGAGTGACTCGTTGTTTTTGATGGCGCTCTTAAGCTCTTGATCCAAACATCCATTCGCTCCAATGAAATTTGATCCGTTGTCTGAATTTATGTGAGCACTTTTACCACGTCTCGCCAAAAATCTTCTAAGTGCAGCTCTAAATGCTCCTATTGTAAGATCGGTCACTGGTTCTAAATGAATGGCTTTAGTGGCCATGCATACAAAAGCTGCAATGTAGCCTTTGTAAGCCTTATGTCCTCGACCTCATGATGTTCGCATTAATATTGGACCAGCATTTTTTTGATTGACATTTTGTTTATCTGTCAAAAAGTTGTGCAAAAAAGAGCTCCTAAAAAAAAGACAAAAAAGTGAAGCTAAATTGTTAATTCTATTATTTTTTAACTAAAAATTGATTGTTTAAATCTTTTCTCTGTGAAAGAATATAAAAACTGAGTAAGTTACAGAGATAAGCGAAAAATCGCAGTAGCAAAAAACTCGATTCAAATCACGAATCCTAACCTCAATAAATGAGTAAAAGGGGACTGGCGGAAACTTCACCAGATAAACTCGACACGGAAAAAAGGGCTTCTAGTTACTATAATAACATGTCTAAGAAAATATTGGTTTCGATAGGGAATTGTTAAAAGAAATTCGCCGAGAAAATAATGCGGAGCTAGTCAAAGAAATTCCCACAAAAAACGACTTCCAACATCTCTTCCCAGAAATTACAGCTCTGAAAACAAGACACAACGAGATTTCAGCCAAAGTTTTGCAATTGGAAGAAAAAACAAACAGTTAGAAATCCAAATCGATAAACTCATACAAAACACACCGAAAAGAATCTAATTGTGCGCTTACCGGCTGAAAATAATGTGGATATGACAGAAAAGGCCAAAACATAAACACCGAAACTGAAAGCGCCTTCAAAGTTAAAAACCTAGATCTAAATAAAGCCACAATCGTTTTTCAAATGAAATCTCGTGAAAAAGCTGTGAGTGTAATACGGAGTTCCGCCAAACTCAAGGACACAGGCACTTCCATCAACAAAGATCTACCATTCAATGTACGCCAAAGAAGGTCAAAACTGATTATACTAATGAAAAACCTTCGCGCCGAGTATCCAAATAAGAAAATCATACTGAGAGACGATAGATTACACGTTGAAGACAAAATATTCACTTGTGATATATCAGGAGGTTTAAAATGAGGAAATTTAGATGCAAATCAAGCTTTGTACCAAAAATTAGGAAACATAACGACTGGAGTAAAAAACACTATACGCGTGCTTATGAATGAAAATGGAAACATAAACAATGTACAATTAGATCAAATGTCAAACCTGAGTGTGGCCTCAAGCACAGTTATGGCAAGAGATAACCAAACATACAATAGAACAACCGCTCTACATGACGTAACAGGAGCTTCAACTAATTCCAATAAATGAGAACGAGACGTCTACTCGAATCAAGAAAAATCGAAATATAAAATATTAAGTTATAACATTGCTGGAATAAAAAATAAGTTGGATATTGCTAAATTTTGTAACTGTTTAAAAGAATTTGATGTATTTTTTTTTTATTTGAAACACATTTACTGAATTTTGATGAAACTAGATTTGCAAATTTTTTTATGAACTATGAGCTTAAATGAGTATCCTCTGTGAAAGAAAACAGATTCGGAAGAGCAAGTGGTGGTGAACTTTTTGCATATCGCAAAAACCTTGAATTACACTTGGAATTTGAAAACATAAATAACTCTCATGTTCTCAAACTCAGATTTAATGAAAATAATTTATACTTAGTTCCTGTATATCTCAACTGCAACAAGTGGTAAAGGAGTTTTGATAACCTTAGTGATTTACTTAACATTCTGGGTTCAATAAATCTTGTCCTAGTAGGCGACTTTAATGACAGAATAGGACTTTCTCAAAATAATTTCTCATCTGAAACAAGCTCTTCACTTTTGAATATGAACCGTAGATCCAAAGATGAGTTGTGTGACAACAAAGGATGTAAAATTTTTGAACTCATAGATGCTTATGATTGCCACGTCTTAAACGGATGTTGTGAAGGGGATTTAGAGGGGGAGATTACATTTATTAGAGGCACTTCATGTTCTGTAATAGATTATTGTTTTGCTTCTGGAGCTTGGCACGATATACTCTCAGACTTTCGAATAGGAAAACAGATATTTTCGGACCACATGCCATTGGAAGAAGAATTCGAAATGGTTGAAAATCATAATGTGAGAGGTTTAACTGAACTAACTCTCCTACCCAAACTATTCTGGAAAGAAAATAAGTTAAACTTCTATCAAACATCTTTAAATAAAGAACTGAGCCATTTATACGCAGTAGAAACAACACCAAGCATTGACCAGCTAACGTATATCATCAAGACAGCAGCGCCACTCGCAATTTTCGAGAATAAATGGAAACAGTAAGCAAAAATGGTTTGATAAGGACTGTTTGAAGGCAAGAAAAAAGTCATTTGCTTTTCTGAAATTGCTACAAAAACGCAACACCCCTGGTTTTAGGCGTCTTTACGCTGAAGCTAATACAGAATTCAAAAGTATATGTAAGGCAAAAAGAACTGAGTTTGAACAGCGAAATATTGTGAAGTTTAACACTGCACGATCCTCAGCTGAATTTTGGAAAGCGGTTAAAATCATAAATGGGAGAAAAAATCGGATATATATACATCTACAAGCAAGCGAACTACATGCGCATTTCAATGCGCTGTTAAACACCACGCAGACATCTCCAAGAATCCAATATGCAGAACCTCTTTTTATTGACGATTGTCTTGATGTACCTTTTGATCTAGCAGAAACAATCCGAGTTATCAGTAACGCTATAAACAATAAAGCACCGGGGGAAGATGGAATTCCCTTTGAATCTTACAAAAATTGTACAACCGAATTTGCACAAGCCTTTACGAACGCTTTCAACCAAAATTTTGACAACGAACAGGTGCCACAAAGCTTCAAAAAATCCATTATATTCCCACTCCACAAAAAAGGCGACTATACTAATATAGCAAACTACAGAGGAATTTCTTTTCTAAACACTGCTTCCAAACTATTTACAGCTCTTATTTATAACAGGCTTACGAAATGGATTCAAAACAGAAGCATTTTGCATGAATTTCAAGCTGGATTTAGAGAAAACTATTCAACGGTTGACCAAATCTTTACGCTGCTTAGCATTGCACAAATATACAACCGTAAACAAAAAAAACTCTATGCTATGTTCGTTGACTTTAAATCAGCTTTTGACTCAATTCCACGTGAGGCAATGTATACAAACTATTTAGGATCGGTATAAGCAGTAAGATGGTTAATACGATAAAAGCTCTATACGACAACAACATGGCTGCAGTTTGGGATGGACATATTCTATCGGAAGGTTTCCCCTCGACGATGGGTGTGAAACAAGGGTGTATATTAAGCACTTTACTCTTCATCTTGTATATCAATGATATAACCGACGAAATGGTGGGAGGTGTAAAGAAAGGGCAGTTCGAGATTCCAGCTCTCATGTATGCAGATGATATCGTCTTTCTAGCAGATTCGGTTACTAACATGCAACTTAAGATAAATAAACTTGAAAGGTACTGCAAATCTTGGAACCTAACGGTAAACCTTGAAAAGACAAAAATGTTGGCATTTCGTAACGGGAGAGGCCGGTTCTCGAGGAATGAAAACTGGACATACCAAATGCAACCAGTTGAAGTAGTACGGGAGTATAAGTACCTTGGTGTTCTGTTTACGGGAAATCTAAATATCGAGAAGCACCTCAAAACAAAACTCTCCGAAGCAAAACGAGCAATAAACTCAGTCTGGAATACTTGTCTCCAAAGTAAATATGTAACACATAACTCTAAACAAAAACTTATTAGATCCACTGCCCAGACCATCCTTTTGTACGCAGCGCGAGCTTGGGGATTTATTGCATCAGACACAGTAGAGAAATTCCAAAGATTCTGTATAAAGCGCGTTTTCTGACTGCCCAACAATACTCCAAATTACATGATTTACCTCGAGACAGTTTGCTCTCTACTTATATTAACAACATTAAAGCTTCACTTTGATTATATAAGGAAAGTTATGGAAATGAAAGAAGAACGCCTACCGAAAATTATCCTGAAACATATGATGGCAAATAACGCATATTATGTGAAAGAATGGCATGAGCTGGCTATTAGTTATGGGTGTGTTTTTAATTTTAGCCCTTCATTAAGAAATAATTTTCAGAACATCATGGAAGGTGTAGCATCTAACCTATACAACACCTATGAAAGAGAAGCACAGTCGTCTCAGCACAGGATGTACTACAGCACCCTTAAATATAACCTACAAGGTGATACATTCTTTTTAGATAGCAATAAGTCCGAAATGATAAGAACTATCTTTATGGTGAGAGGGGAACTGCTTAGGTTGAATTATATGCCTCATAGACCAGATCTTCCCATAATCTGCGACCTCTGTAACCTTAATGTGAGGGAGGATATATTTAATTTTATCGCTTTTGTCCCATACTTTGTGAGTTTCGAAGAATGTACCTTGGAGCAACATCACTTGAAGCCGATGAACTTAAGCAAATTCTTAACGGTGAACGTGGATGGAATGGCCTCTATATGTATGTGAAAACTGCTTTTGATTATAGAAAGCGAATCAGAGAAGAAGATTTTTGAAAAACAAATGATAATGAAATTACAAATTTTTTTTTGTTTTTTTTGTGTGTTTGTTTTGCTTCTTATTAAAATTAACTTAAAACATTTTCCTTTTGTAATCAACATTATTTTTGAAATTATTATACATTAATACAAAACATGTCAATCTAGTAGAGCTCTAAAGCCATACTTAAAGACTTTGTTACTAAAAATTACATTTGAATATTGTAGTATTGAATTGTAAACCAGGTCCGGATGGTATACCTTCTATTATTTTAAAAAAATGTGCAAATAATTTGCTTTTCCCTTTATCCACTCTCTTTAATTGTTCTCTGTTTTCTTGTCAATTTCCGTGTATTTGGAAAAAATCCTTCATAATCCCTTTACACAAAAAAGGTAAAAAAGACGAAATTCAAAACTATAGGCCTATAGCCAAACTATCGGTTATTCCGAAGCTTTTTGAAGCTATTATTTGTGAATCTCTGTGTTTCTATGTCAAATCAGTCATTGTTCCGAATCAACATGGCTTTACAAAAGGTCGCTCTACTGTAACGTTTCTTATGGAGCTAACCGAACTGTGCATTGATGCATTTAAGAAAAAGAAAGTAATTGACTGCGTCTTTACGGACTTTAGTAAGGCATTTGATAAACTCTCTCATAAGATCTTGCTAAAAAAGCTAAGAAATCTTGGTTTTAGCGAAAATTTTGTTATGTGGCTTCAGTCTTATTTATTAAACAGATCTTATGCAGTGTTGTTTAGCGATTGTCCATCAAATTATTTCACAGTTAACTCTGGAATACCACAGGGTAGCCATTTAGGACCTCTACTTTTTATTTTATTTATTAATGACTTACCATCTATCTTGAAGTATTCTAAATGCCTCATTTACGCGGATGATGTGACAATTTTTAAAACTATTTCTAGTATTAGTGATTGTGAAATATTGCAATCCGACCTTAATTCGTTTTTTGACTGGTGTGTTCGTAATTGCTTGTCTCTTAATATAAATAAATGTAATTTTATGAGCCTCACAAGAAAACTTTTAGTAACTCCATTTAATTATTCGTTAAATGGAATTTCCCTATCTTGTATGGAAAACGTAAATGTTCTTGGCGTCATATTAGATCGAAAGCTTGAATTTATTCAGCACATCAACTCCATATCAAATAGAGCCAATTCAATTCTAGGCTGGATTAAGAGAGAGTCACGGCAATTTTCAGATCCTTTTGTTACAAAACAGCTTTTTATAACATTTGTTCGTCCCATTCTTGAATATGCTTGCCAGGTTTGGTCACCCCATTACGAATGCCATATATTAAGGTTAGAACGTGTTCAAAAAAGATTTCTGCGATTTGCCTTGCGGGGCTTAGGTTGGGAAAATCCTTACGAGCTTCCCGCATACATCAGTCGACTGAAACTAATTGATTTGCCATCCCTTGTGAATAGACGTTCTTATTTAAGTTTTGTTTTTATCGTTAAATTAATAAATGGTAACATAGACTCTTTGTACCTTTTGTCTCGAATAAATTTTAATATTCCTCAAAGAAACTTACGGAATCTACCTAGCTGCTTAAATGTACCAAACTGTCGTACTAATTTTGAACGATTTTCTCCCTTAAACAAAATGTTTGAATTATTTAATCTTCTCAATAATAGATGTAACAACTTATTTGACCAATCGTTAAATTTTTCATCTAAATTTCAGTCAAATTTGTATTCAATTATATAATTGTACTCTTATTATAATAGACATAAGTACTTATATCTGAAGCTAGTCTTTAGCTATGTAAATAAATAAATAAATAAATATCTTGTAAAAAAAAAGATTTATTTCAATAAAAAGTCATTAAAACTAAAAACTAAACTATTGGACCAGCATAGTCGACTCCTGTGTGATAAAATGGTGGTTAAATTGTTGTCCTTTGCCTTAGTAGATCTCCCATTATTTGATTCGCAGCGCTACTATTATATCGAATACAAATCGGACAGCTGCGACAACATCTTCTTATGATTTTTCTGATACCAATAATATAATATCTTTTTTTGGTATACATATGCTTTTTTTATACACTATCAGTTCTCGAAAGTAAGAAGCTTATATCAAGCATTAACTTACAATCAGAGATTAGCCAACACATATTATGTGCTCAATGGCTACATCATTTAGTGCAGGTGTTAGTTGTTAGTAAGCGAAATATACAAAAAGCATAACACAAGCACAAAAAATAAAAACATAAATAAACAAATACATATACAAAAAAGATACAAAATAGATACAAAAAAACATTGAGAACGTACTAAACATAAACTATGAGCGTGGTGCACTGGTTTTGAATGTTTTCTTTAGACAAGTTTTACTAATGTTAAAATCAACTATACTTTTATTTGAGTTAAAAAGCTTGCACATGCGGATAAGAGGTTAATTCATGCCACAATTAGTACGGTGTTGGGGACAATGCAATAACTCTAAGCTACGAAGACAATGAGCCCCTCCGCGATAGTTAAAACCGATAAAAGATAGTAGGTCAGGTGCATCTAAAAATCCCGTTAAGAGTTGGTGAATAAAAATTATATCATTGTTGATACGTGTTTGTGACAAAGTTTGAATCTGTAGAAGTTGAATCCGGAGTTCGTAAGGTGGGAGGTTGTATGGATCTGCCCAAGAGAGACCTTTTAAGGCAAATCGAATGAAATTACGCTGAACTACCTCTATGCTAAACTTATGAACACCATAGAAAGGAGACCTTACCTGTGATGCGTATTCTAGATGGGGACGAACAAGGCAGTTAAATAAAGATAGTGTTACATATGGGTTTTGAAATTCCTTCGACCATCTTTTAACAAATCCTAACATGGAGTTAGCTTTTTTGACAATAAAGTTATTATGTTCGGTAAAACTCAAGTCTGGGCTAAAGTTTACTCCCAGGTCTTTAAAACTAAAAACGCGATGTAAATCTTGCTGTGAAATATAATAGTCATATGAACTTGGTTCCGGTTTCCTAGAAAAGGTCATTGTCTGGCATTTTGCCGGATTCAGGTTTAAGCCATTCTTGCTGCACCAAATAGCAAAACTGTCAATGTCGGCTTGCAGATTAACGCGGTCATCAGCTGAGTTAATAGTTTTGAAAAATTTCATATCATCGGCACACGAGAATCTCACTAGAGTGAATGCACGAAGTGACGTCACTGATAGCGAGTAGAAACAGTAACGGACCAAGATGGCTGTCTTGTGGGACTCCTGATTTTGCAGTGAAAGGATTAGAAACCTAATTTCCGAACTTAACTATGTATGATCAATTTTGAAGGTAAGAATAATCCAGTTAATGAAACCAACTGGGAAACCTGAAGCTTTTAATTTGAAAATAATTATTTCGTGTGAGAGTTGGTCAAACGCTTTTGAGAAATCTGTGTAGATACAATCCAGCTCATGTCCACTCTCTAATGCCCTTGAGCACTTGTCCATAAAGGTTAGTAAGTTAGACACAGTAGACCGCTTCTGCATGAAGCCATGTTGTTGATGGCAGATTAAGTTTTTGCAGAAAAAAGTTAAACTATCACAAACTACTTTTTCGAAAAGCTTTGGAATGGAAGAAAGTTTAGAAATAAGTCTATAGTTGGTAATGTCAGATTTAATACCCCTTTTAAAGACAGGAGTAATGAATGATTCTTTTCATATCCGAGGAAATTTACCGCACGTAAGGGACAGCCTGAAAAGAAATTGAAGCGGAGAAGCTAAAATGGATGAACATTTTTTAATATAATGGGAGGAATACCATCAGGTCCAGGAGAGTAATCATCTTTCAGTAACGAAAGATAATGCGAAACTTTATCCTGATCGATAGGAATGTTGTTAAGAGTGGCGTGGGGGAAATCACGGCAGTATTGAAAGTATTTTTCATCTATATTGACTGGAATTTCAGTAAAAGACTTGCTGAAATGTTTTGCAAACCCTTAACATATCTCAGGTGAGCTAGTTAAAGGGGCATCTGTGTAAACGAAGTTCACTGGGTACCCATCAGACTTCTTTTTTGAATTTACAAACTTCCAGAATCTCTTCGGATCAAGCTTCAACGATATTTCCATTTCCTTCACATATGCTGCGTAAACGTTTTTGGAAAGTAAATAAAATTCTTCAAATAGTGCACGAAACACATTAAGATCATAAATTGAGAGATTTTTAATATAAGACTTCCAAGCCTTATTTCGTCTATTACGTTAAGAATTAAGTTCTTTTTTGTACCACGGATGGCCAGAGTTCATATTTTTCGATAGCTTAAGAGGAGTTGAATTAATCAAGCAGCTATTGAAAATTTCGTAAAATTGAGTAACTGCATCTTCAATGTTAGAGCAATCATGCATATTAAAAATATTAGAAGCACTTAATTCTTCGTGAAGTAATTGAAAGTCTGCTTTACGAAAATCAAGTGAATAGGAACAGTCTTGAGCATTACTATTATTGAGTAAATGGCTGCTCATGTCAAAAAATATATCAAGTGGAGGATGGAAGGAGTCTACGTTAGAAATGGCAGAGGTAGATTCTACCCCTACCGTAAAAACAGCGTCAGAGGAAAAGACTAAATCGAGAGTTCGATTTTTAAAAATTTTAATACAGCTTACTTGCTGTAAGTCAGTAGAAGTTATATTGTCCAAAAGAAGAAGCTTTTGTTGCGACGAAGTAAAGGATGCTTCTAAATAGGACTCGTCTTCTGAAGGGGTCCAGATGATATTGGGCAAATTGAAGTCGCCCAACAGTAGAATACTCCTATTTAAGCCAGCAATATCGATCATATAATCTAGGATAAAGGATAGCTCGGAAAAAAATGATGCAGAACTTTTCGGGGGAATGTAAACATTAATAAGAAAGAGAGCATTTGTTTGAAGGGAAACCTTAACACAAATGAGTTCAATTGAAACATTGAAATAAAAAGAGTCAAGGGACGATGTAAGGCAATTACGAGCAGCAATCAATTTGGCATGGAACGATTTCTAACAAGGACCAAAACAAGCAAAAAGGTTAGCTGAATTCCAATGCTCTATACATTTCTCCGCTGAACAGTCCTTACAACAACAAAAAAAAATATATATATATTCGAACCTAAATTCAAAAGCGCAACCGGAAATTAAAGAACAGATTCGGAATCAGATCTTATAGAAATTATAAAAAAAGAGAGGAGAAAAAAAAAAGAAAAAATGTTGGGCGCGGCCAATATTCGAACCAGGGACAACACGACTGATGGATCGCGCACAGACAGTACCGTACTGTTGGGTCAATAATTTCAGGAGCGGCTAATTACTTATTTAAGACACAAAACCGTACAAATGTTATGGTGTAATAGAAAAAAGAGCTTATTTGCAGGATTAAAAGCTTTAAAATACTAGAGGAAACAACAGAAAAAAAAGTCAAATGGAGGGGAAGTAAATAACTTTTCGGAAAGCTAAACAACTGAAATTAAGAAAACAATGCTAATGATACTCTTACCACAGCACAAAACAAAAAGAATCAATGAAGTTAAAATGTATTTTACTAATATTATACAAAACTAAAACACAACACTGATCACTTGTGCTTTTAAATTTAACTAAATGATACAAAATTGATGCAAAATGAAATTTTTACATGCAAAATAAAAAAAAATATGAGAGCTTGAACAAAACACGACTACTTAAATTACAACCAGTGCTGCCACTGAATTTCTACCATGTAGTGTAGCTACGTGAGCTTTGTTTACAATCAAGCTGGATAGCTTGCCCTTATCCAGTATTTTTGGGTGTTTCTGGTTCAAAGGCAAGTTTGTGTATCTTAGCCTTCCTCCCACTCTCAGTATTCCTTCATCATCTTGATAAGGTTTTATTTGAATTATTTTGCTGTTTAACGCAATGTCTTTTTTGTCCTTAAGTCTTTGTATTTAAGTGGAAAATTGAATTTTCTGTTGTTGTTTGATGATCAACTCGCCTGGACAGTTCTGATACAGTTATAGATCCTGGTGTTTATTTTATTTTTATTTTGCCTAATTCAAGCTCATGAATAATAATAACAATATTTAGATAACTTAAACTCTAACATCTAGTGAAGTTATTATTCTATCTTGAAACTAAATAGTAGGGGGGATTAAGGAAGATTAGAGTTAAGGTTTTTTTCTAAGGGAGGAGAGACTAGGATTGAAATCAAGGAGATGTTGTGTACTCTTGGCTGATCGTAACATTCTAGCAATTGGGTTGAAGTGAGCCTAATTGGTACGGTGAGTAGGAAGGTTTAAGAAGGGAATAGATCTTAGGTTACGTGGATTGGTATTGACGAAAATTAATTCAAGAGGAGGAGAATCGATGGATCCAGTGATAATTTGTTGAACGAAAAGTATGTCTGCAACAGCACGATGTTTCGCAAGGGAGCTAAGGTCCATCAGTTGTAAACGATGTTCGTAGGGGGGGAGGAAATAAGGGTCGGACCAAGATAGGCTTCGTAAGGCGAAACGGAGAAACCTACGTTGTACAGCTTCAATTCTAAGTGAATGGGTGGAATAATAAGGAGACCAAACTTGACTGTCATACTCAAGAATAAGTCTAACATATGTTAGCTTGGCAGAAATCCACTAAACAAGTACTCACCCAGAAGGCAAGATTTCAGTGGGAACTCGGGAGGAGATAAGAGACCACGCTCGACGATCGCTGGTAAGTTGTGAATGAGATGATTAAAGATGTTACACGGATACAGGCCCGTATATGATGATGAGGTTCGTCCACCTATCCAAAGATTTTCCACCAGTTTCAGGCAAGGTGCAACGCACGAGAGTAGACACCGAGAAAATAGGATTTTTTTTTTATTTTTCGTTGCATCAATGGTTTTGCTTCGTTAACGCAGAACATATACAAATAAAAAAAATTGCACTAACCGGAGAAGACGAGGCAAAACAATAAATGATTTTCAGTTTCAGTAGGAGGAAGAGAGACGAAGTGAGTGTTGGTGAATGGTTAACTATAAGTAACACTCAAAGAAAACCAAGGCAAATTGAAAAAAAAATTTGATGATTTTTTTATTGTGGATTTATTGAATAAAAATTAGATGAAAATCACTCTAATTAATAAAACAAAGAATGAATTCCCATATTTTAGGATGTGGCAAAATTTAAAAATTAAACAGAAAACTTTCTTAAAAAATTCAATGAAATATTTCAGAGGCAAGGACTAAGCAGGCAGATAGAAAGAAACCAGGGCTGTTATTTGCTTGTATCGAACCCACCGAATAAAACGAAGCACATATGCAACACCTTTCTCATTTTTTTTAATGTTCGATAACCTCTCGATTAAACTCGCTACAAAGAGTTTCTTGCCTTGTATATTGTTGACATTGCCCTTGCATCTGTTCTTGGTTACAGTTGTTGCTGTTGTGGCAAATGTTGTTTTGATACTTTAAGCCACTGCGGACCTGTCCACCATAGTTCGTGATTAAAAATTTTTGATGGGCTTATACCACGTGAAGCCAAATCGGCTGGGTTGTCTTTTTATATATATTTATATTTTTTTTTTACATAAATATGACAGCTGCATATGCTTTTTCTGACGCATCCGCAAATCCATGTATTTCTATAGGACCTCCTTCATCGTTTAATATCCATCGTGGGATTTTAATTTCTCTGATTTTTTGTACTTTTTTTTTTTGAAAGGTTATTCATTCTGCCTTCAGGGTTTCATAAAGTTCATCATCCCAGTCATAGTTTGTTTGCCATAATCTTTGTATGAATATTTTTGCCTTTACTGTCACTGAAGCGAGCCATCCAATAGGATCGAATATTTTAGCAATATTTGCTAACACACCTCTTTTCGTCTTTGAACGGTCAATGTTGGATGAATCCATTTCAAATCGGAATTTGCCTTGATCTGGATCCCAGTGAAGTCCCAATGCTTTCCTGGTGTCACTTTCTTTGATCTCAATTATTTTGTGCTCATCATTTGAAATTATGTTGGGCAGCAAATATTTATTGTTTGAAGAAAATGTCCTTAAGTGGAAGCCAGAATTTATCACTTACTGCTCTTATTATGTATTTGCAGTCCTCTTCGTTGTTGGCGCCTATCATTAAGTCATCAACGTAAAATTCTTCCTTTATTATTTCCTTAACTCTTATGTCTTTCTCTTTGCATTGGTTTGCGACTTCATGTAATATTCGGACTGCTAGAAATGGGGCTGCTGCTGTTCCATAAGTAACTGTTGTCAGTTTATACTCTTTTAGTTCGTCTCTTGGTTACTCCCTCCCGAATATTCGATGATAATCTTGGTCTTTTCAGCTATGTTGATCTGCCTGTACATTTTTGCAATGTTTGCAATCACTACATATTCATAGCCTCCATTTGATGATGATGTCGAATATATTGTTTCGTAGCCTAGGCCCAATCATCATAGCGTCTTTGAGGCTGTATCCGTTGGAAGTTTTCGCTGAGGAATCGAATACAACTCTTGTTTTTGTCGTTAGGCTTGTATCCTTCACAACTGCATGATGCGGAAGATAGAATTTGCCTTTCTTTTCTTGTTGTTTGTTTAGTTTTACCATATGGCCCAGGTTTTCGTATTCATTCATAAACTGTATGTAGTCGGTTTAATTCGTATTCTTTCATAAACTGTATGTAGTCGGTTTTTGTTTTATAATTAATTTTTGTTCAAGCTGTAAGAATCTAGCTAATGTTTGTTTTCTAGATTCTCCAAGCTCTATGTCTTTTCTTAGTGACACCTTCACCACGTATCTGCACGGTATCTTGTTGTTGTTTTCTGTAATTTCATTGTTGTCTTCTATATCTTTCATCTCCCAGAATTTATCCATTGATGATGTGACTGCTGACATGATTTTTCTACATTGTCTTCTCTCTTGTAGTGTACCGGAAACTATAAATCCAAACATTGTATTCTGTCCCACGATGCCGTTTTGCTTCCTTACTCCTTCTTCAACTAGTTTTGGATACAAGTCAATACGATCTTTTTTGTTTAAATTTGGGTCTGCCAAAGTGTAGTTCTCCCATTCATTTTTATCAAATTCAAATGACTGGTCAGGTAGTGGTTCTATGAGGGTAGGTAGTACCAACAATTCTGCTTGCATTTTGTTATTGCTCAGAAATCTCGGTATTATCTCTACATAGACCCTTGACTTTCATGTACTGACTGCTGTATCCGAGAGTCCAGTTTGTTCTGTCTACTTTTTTCCTTGGCAATGAGAGGATCTGCACTGTTTCCTCAGATATCATTGATATTTGAGAACCTTGATCAATCAGGGACCGAGTAAAAATGTTTCACCATTTGACGATATGGCTGATATCTGTGCTGTTGCTAATACCACCATAGGACTGTCAATCTCTTCTATCATAAGGGAAGATAAAGATTTCTCTCTTTTATTGTTGTTGTCTGCGGGAGTCCATTTTTTGTGTTGATTTCCCTCAACCCTTCTCTTTGTTTGATAATTATCGTTGTGTAGTAGAGTGTTGTGTGATTTATTACACTTCTTACATTTTATTTGAGAGAAGCATTTGGTTTCTGAACTATGTTTGAGGCATATGCTGCATATTTGCCTATTTTGTATATAAGCTAATCGATTGGGTATCATGGTGTCTAAGAATCGCTCACAATAATAAATCCGATGACCACTCTGCTTACAGAATTCACAGTTTCAATCTCTTTTGTCTGATTGGAAGTTAACACTTTGTTTTTTGATTTCCTTGTTTCGAGTCATTGTTTGTTGTTGTAAGTCAAGCGTCTGAAATAACTGTTCCAGAAACCCCATAACATCTTTAAGTTTTTGTATTTGGCTTGATTTTTTAATGTGTTGCTTGTATAGTTGTAAGCCCTTAGAAGCAGGTGAGCGAAGATTTCATCACTGTCATCATCTTCTTCGCCTATTGTCGTTTTGATAATGTAAATACATTCATTTGCTGTATCATGAAGCTTTTTTACATTAGTAGGTGATGTTTGTGTGGAAAAATTAGTTTTTTTATTCTCGTATCTTCTGATGAGAGTTTTGAACGCTTCTTTATAATTTGCTGAAGATCATTGTATGAGGCTAGCAATTGACGTTCGAGCTTCTCCAGAAATGCATAATCGCAAATGATTTAGTTTCACTGAATCTGGAAGTTCACTATTGTTGTGAACCACATCTCTGAACAGGTCGGAAAATATTTTCCACTATTCAATTTCCCCATCGAATTTTGGCAGTTCGATTTTATTACTTCTTGTTGGTATATTTTTATGTATATCAGATTCTGTGCCTTTATTTTTGTCTTCCAACTTGTTTAGAAGCAATTTTATATGTTCTTCCAACTCGATTATGTAGTTGTCTTCTTTGAATATCTCTTCTTCGATTGGATTTATTTTCGATAGATGTATTTGTAAATGTTATTTCCGTCGTTTAACTTTTCCAATCCATATATTTGAGTTATGAGGATAGATAGTCGCTTCTAATTTTGGATCTTCTATTGTTTTCTTCCCGTTGTCCATTATAATTTGTATTTTTGATACGTCTAGGAAAGCTCCTTGTTCTTCTGTTATCTGGACAGGAGTTTGTGAATTTTTTGTGATTTCTCCAAAGGTCGGCTCCATCATTAACTCATTTATTTTTTCTTGCTGTTTGTCCAGTCCGACGGTGAAGTGATGTCTTAATGTTTTTAATTCTTCTAGTTTTTTGGATAAGCTGCTTAGTTTCTGTTTTGTTACTCGCTTTCAAGATCTTTGTTTTCCAGAAATGTTTTAATTGTTTCCATGTATTTTTCTCCTCCTCTTATTAAATGGTCTCTGAAGTAGGGAACATCAATGGCCCCAAGCTGATGTAGCAACTTGTCGCACCTGCGCCAAACAGAGAGGCCCAGTAGCAACATTGCTAAATGGCCATCAAAACCGCAGCTACTGATGTTTTGGGTTTCATTAGGCGACCAAAACGAAACAGCTGGTTCTATGATAAGTGCAGGCTCGCATACTTGGTCAAAAACGAAGCCTATCAGGCAGTTCTGCAGGCCAGAACAAGAGCTGCCAAAAGCGATTTCCGTGCGGTATACCAGCAAAAGAGGAAGGAGGGACATCGGCTTTTCAGAAAGAAAAAGAGAGAACTGGAAAAACGAATGGCTGAATCTATTGAGGTGCTACGACAGAAGCAATGTTCGAAAGTTCTACCAAAGGGTAAAACATTCGTCCAAATGTTACAAAGCCCGACAAAGATTAGAATGTCGTAGTATATACAGAGTCGGTGCTGAGAACTTGGAAAGAACACTTCTGCAGACTTTTAAACGGCGAAGACAACCAACTAATCGCTGTCAGGTAGAATGATCCACTCGATTTGGACGATGATGAACAGAACCTTCGTCCACCCGACCAAGAAGAAGTTCGGGTAGCAGTATCCAAACAAAAGTCCGACAAAGATACAGGAGTGGATGGCCTTAGGGCTGAACTCTTCAAAGCAGCGGGAGATGACTTATTGAGGAGCATAGACCAACTCACCTATACAAGCTGGTCAGATGAAAGGATGCCTGATGAATGGAACCTCAGAATTGTGTGTCTTACACAAGAAAGGAGGTAATCTCAACTGCGCCAAATACAGAGGTAAACGTCTCCTAAATGTCGCCTATAAAATCTTGTCGGCCATTCTGTGTAAACGTCTAAGCCCTTTCGCACGTGAACTGATTTGCCCCTTATCAGGGTGGTTTGAGGCCCGGTAAGTCAACCGTCGACCAAATTTTTACACTTCGACAGATTTTAGAAAAGACCCAAGAATTCCAGATCGATACTCAACACTTCTTTATCGATTTTAAAGTTACCTATGGCAGCGTGAACAGGAAAGATCTATACAGATCCATGTCACTTCTTGGCATCCCTGCTTTACTCGTTCCGACTCATTTAATGTTGAGACAGGCTAACGACAAGTTGAAGCGTTGTCATGTAATCTTTGAATATATTGAATAGTACTACTAAAAAGCTGAACGCTTCGAGCGGCATCTATCAAGAAATCTCGCAACTCCCCGGTTTGTGTATTCGGGGAGCTACAATCGCTGCTAATATAAATAGATTTGCAGATTGGAAGAACGAGAATGCTGTATACATTTTATTTGGGGGTTCGAGGTAGACAATTCACGATGATTTTTGTATAGAATGCTATGGGAAGCAAAAAACAAAAATTGTTATGAAATTAGAGTGGGGATAACAGGTTAATGAATAAGGTGGAATGAAATAAAATAAAAGTAATATTCGTATGGAATGAAGAATGAGAATAGGTTTTTTTGATTGTATTGGGTGTGGACGGAAAACGGTGTTTTGGTAGGTATGATTTTTGTTGAGAACATTTTTGGCGATTTATGAATATTTGAATATTCATACCTGCCAGGGTTGCCACCTAAAATAAAAAAAGAAAATCTCACAATTCTCAAGTATGGCTACCTAGGTAGTATTTATGCTTTTTAAAGGAAGTAGATTTATGTAGGTTTGAAGTTTGAGTAGGTTTATATAAATTTAATTTTAAATTTTAATTTTATTCTTTAAATTTGATAGGTGCAGCTCAAAACCTAATTAAACATTCATAAAATTACTAATAAATTAGGCAAATACAATGAAGGTTTTTTATCTACATATTTTGTTTCAAAAAAGTTGTCATTCGACAGATACCTACCTATACCCACGTGCGAAATGGTTCAAACTTCAAGAAATTAACAATAGATTTCTTTTCAAAATAAAGTTACTTTATCTATTATCCCTACAGAAATGGATATTTTGCGACTTTTGTTCATAAAAGATATTGCGGACACAATTATTTTTTAATTGAAACTGGCCTTGCTAACGCATATCTCAAGAATGAAAATCTTTTGTTTCGAAAACAATTCTCGCTATTTTCTTCAAATGGGCTCACGTATCTTACAAATAACAATCTCTATTAAAAAAGCCACTTAATCTTTTTTGAATCAAAAAGGATAATGAGACTTCAATTGTCATCAAAATAAAATTAAAATATTCATTGGTAGAAGGGTGGCATCTCTATCATCTTGTGAGATATTAAAATGAAATGAACGACTGGGTCGCACGAATTGACTCATATCTAAAAGTAAAAACCAATTCAAAAGAGAACTCAAATACCTTAATATATAAATTAAAAATTAGTCTTTTTTAATAGGTACCAATATCAAACATTTTTGTCAAGCTTTGTAAAATACCTAAAAACAAATATTTATTAAAATATAGGTAGTTAGTGCGCTATTTAGATAAATTGAGCTTCCTAAATGTTCATAGGTACCTACAATACAATATGACATTGTGGAAGAACCGGTCTGAAAAATATCTTTCCAAACAAATTTGGGTATCAACGTTAAGGGTAATTGAACCACCTGTTTATGCTGTAGGTGCCTTTACAAATATACAGAAAGACATTCAGAAACGGACAAATTTCTTCGAACAACTTTTTTCATGTCCGCTATCAGCATTAGGTATATATTATACCTATATATTATTATATTATTAGGTATATTATTTTATTATTTTGATTGTTATCTTAAGATTTTTGAACGAACACATAACTTGCCTTAAAGTACCTATAATTTCTAAATAAAAACAAAATACATATTTTCTTCATATAAATTACTTGAAATTCCTTAAATTGTGATGTTGCCAAATATCGCAATAGAGAACAGAACTTACACATTCAACAAATTCATAAGAAAATATGTTATTAAACACACACAAACACAATATTTTCTGATTTCATTATGACCTATCCTCACCGTTGGCATGGCAATAACAGCTCAATAGTCTCATTATAAATGTAACATCCAGCGCCATCGGCGAGAAATCTCACAACAGAATATCGTGTTTCATGGTGTTACTATAGATTATATATACAAAGATGTAATCTCTTGAAAATCATTCTTGAGGCGTACGCAACTCCCATGTCAACACAAGCGGTAAAATTTGTTTTAAATCCGTTCAATTACTTGGCTATGCTGATGGTATTGACATTATTGGAAGAACGAATTGCGCCGTCATTGGAGCATTGGCAAGTATTGAAGTGGAGGCAACGAAAATAGGTCTGGCTGTAAATGAAGATAAAACAAAGTATAGGTATGCTGTCCTCGGGTGAGAACATCATCACCGTAAACTCGGACAAAACGTCACAATGGACAGATATGTTTAGGTCAATTACTCTCAATTCTTAACTGAGAAAGAAGTTTTGGATGAATTTTCAACTCTAGATGACAATAAGAAACCTGCTCTCGAAGCCCCTTTTGAAATTATTCAATATATTCCTTAGTCTAAACCAATTCTGAAATGCTTGAAAACCTCAATTATTACACCAATTCATAAATCAAGTTCTAAGCAGGATGTCCTTAATTACCGACCGATTTCAAAATTTCAAACTATTCCAAAAGTTTTTGAAGCCTTGTAAAATCAAAGGATTTATGAAAATATCAAGCAAGGGATTTTTGATAAACAACATGGGTCTGTAAGCCAACGATCAACCACAGCAAACCTATCCCTTTTTTCAAACTTTTGTACAAAGGGGATGGAACGTGGTAGCCAGGTAGATGTCATATACACTGACTTTTCAAAAGCTGTTGACGGAGTGCAACATGATATATTAATAAAGAAACTTTGATACCTTCACTCTCAGTTGTTGAATTACACAGTTTGTGAAAATTGGATTTAAGACTTCAAAGTTCAAAGATAATTCTACATCTATCATCTATGTTGTTTTTATTCATTAATGGTCTTCCTCAAGGCATAAGATTCTCGGAAAACCTTTTATTTGCAGATGATTTTAAAATATTTAAACACATCAAATGTTCACTCGATTGCAGTCTTTTACAAATTGATCTAGATAGTATTTTCCAGTGGTGTGAAAATAATTTACTTCATCGCAATTGAGAAAGTTTCAGTTTTTAAAGATTTAGGAGCAGTTTTTGACACCAAACTAGCTTTTAATTATCACTATGATCATATTATTTCAAAGAGCAACAAAATGCTCGGATTTTTGATGAGAAATTCGAAAGAATTTTCGGATCCACATACCTTGAAAGTTTTATATTTCCCATTGGTGAGGTCTTCTTTGGAATACGCGTGCTGTACTTGGCAAGTTATGGATTCGTGCAGAAAAAAAAATTTGAGATAACAATCACACATGACATGATTACGATGATGGAGAAGTCGAAAAAAGTGGGTCTGGAAATTCCGTCCGTCTGTCTGTCTGTCTGTCTGTCTGTCTGTCTGTCTGTATGTCTGTTCGCGCCTCTGGAGGCTGAACGGGTGGGCAGATTTGCTTCAAATTTGGTATTTAGGATTTATTTGGCCGTCCCTCGGAACAAATTTTTTATTTTTGCTCTAGGTCTAAAAATAACGGCACCTGCCATACAATCTTGAAGACAAAAATTGATTTTCTCAAAAACGGCTCTAACGATTTTGATATAACTTTCAGAATGCTATTTTTGCAAGACAATCTATCTTTTGGTTCGAATTTTTTTTTCAAAATTTGTCTAATAACGGTACCTCTTATAGAACCAGTATTTTCAAATCAAATTTTCTCGTAAACTATACATTCGATTTCAATAAAATTTTGGCCACAGGAAGTCATTCATAATTTTATTAATATGGCATTTCAAAAACTTCAACAACTTTTTTTTTTGATGTTTTATTATTTTTTCAAAAAAATTTTTGGTTTTCGAAATATGTTGGAAACGGGTACATTGATTTTTTTTTAAACTATTTTTCAAATGTAAACTACAGATTGCCATATATTTGCATACTCAAATAAATTTCAAAATATTTTTTGAAAAAGTTTTTCAAAAATAACCTTTTAAAAAAAAAACTGGTTCAACGATTTTCAATATTTTTTTTTCCTAGATTGACGTATAGCTTTGAAATTTTATTGCATACTTAGTTTTTCCGAGAAAACTCTTAAACTAATTTAAAAAATAAAAGAATTTTCGAAATTATTTAATTTTTTTTTAATATCCATATATGCAGCCACTACGCAATTGCTTATCATAAGAGCAAGTTCGTGCGACCCAGTCGTGCATTTTATTTTATTTTGTTTACTACTGCCATTGACTGGATTTTATTTCACAATTGTTACTTTGTTTTGTTTACTTCTGCCTTGGAATTGCATTTTGTTTCGTTTACTTTTGCCGTTGCCTTGGATTTTAATTCCAAATAGATATTTTAGAAAATATCAGTTCAATTGTTTTCAATTTAGTTGTGTTTGATTTGTTTTCACATAACATATTTGCAACCTCAATTTCGTCCAAATAAAGTTATTTCGAAATTTGATTTTGTATGGGAAATGAAGTCATTTGGGAATTTGCTACGAAATTATACACCTTTCGCCCCAATGAAAACGTAGTATTATTTAACAATTATGAAAATAAATAAAGGCACACACATTTTTGATTAATTTATTCATCGTACGAACTTGCTGTTTACAATTTCGCAATATGTAATAGGCTAGGCAGGTAGAGTATGTACCTAGGTACATACATACATAGGTACTTGGTTTTTGTTCTAGAAACGTGCAGAAATCTCATAATCCTCCTGCTATAATCTAACCATAAAATAGCTTAATGCCTGATTCACAACCTCGCGTCACGACGAGACGAGAGCGTCGCGATTATCGCTTTCTTTTTTTCTCGTTCTGAAAAATCAGAACGAGAAAAAGTGACAGCGATAATCGCGACGCTCTCGTCTCGTCGTGACGCAAGGTTGTGAATCAGGCATAAATTAAACATGAAGTTAATTTTATGTATGTACATATTTTTCCTTTCAGATCAAACCAGACGCTGTGCGCTCAACTAGAAAACAGGCAGCGCTTCCATTTTTACCGAGACAAAATTAAAGTGCAGTGCAATTACTTTTTTTAGTTAGATATTATTTGGATTTTCTTAGGAAATAGCACATTTTCAAGATAATTTCACAAAAATATACTTGCCAACTAATCGCAAACAAAAAATATGCTAAACACACACAAGTAAGATAATCAGCTGTTTCTAATATTAAAAGTGAGTCAGTGTGTTCTGAAAACATACGTTAGACCTTAATAAAAGTCAACAACGCTTACACTACGAACACAATATTACACAGAGTATCTGTGCGGTCATTAATGTCATTTTGTATTGGTATTTATGAAAATATACGTCATATACACTAGTTTTATTGCGAATCCACTTTTGTATATATACCGAACGGAGCCCAACATTTCGACACAGAGCCTAATTCAGTCGGTTAAGATCTTTTGATCTGTTCGGAAGTTCGGATCGTTTCTTCGATAAGCAAAATTAAAAACAAGTGAACAAAACAAAGCGAATTCATCTAGAAGACATTTTGAATTCGCCGCATTGATCAATTCGCGTGTGAAACATTTTTGATTTTTTTTTTCTTGAACTTCAAGGAAACAGGATCTGCTCTCAAAAAGGAGCAGTTTTTTGTTTGATTCAAACTAAAAACACGGATCACATCAAACAAGATACAATTAAAAAAATTAATATATCTGAGTGCTGTAGAGGAGAACACAATTTCGGTTATTGGGGCCGTGGCCATTGTATGGGTAAGTGAAATCTTGTACATAATTTGTATGAACTCGATGAATTTTTTTAAACGTGGCCTTATTTGCTATTTGGTTAGGGGAGAGAGGGTAAAGCTGTTTGACTTCACTTCACATTTAGCAATTTCAATTTCCGATAAGCGCAATGGCGTTGTTTGTCATTGCTTTTAGATTATAATATGTATGTATGTATGTATTTTTATATGTATCTAGAAATATGTTACTTGAATGGAAGGAGAAGGTATGAATACGTTTTTTATTCTTTATTAGAGAAACGATACCTTGTGTAGGTAATTTATTTTATTTCACTTATGTCAATAATTTTTGTTTTCATGACGATTAATAGGTACAGTTAATTGAGTTTTTCTCTGTGGAGTCATACAGACAAAGGTTTTTGTTTGATTAATACTGTACGCAAGTTAATCTAAGCTCGCACCAGTAATTAAATTTGAGTATACATAGCATACACGCACGAAGGCAGCAACCCCTGCCAAAACGTCGGGAAAATTATTGTAACATAATTGTTTCATTGCCAAAATTGCAGTGACCAAAAACGTCGACGGAAAGTTTTTTAGTCACTTTCACTCATCTAATAAAGTAAAAATAAATCAATAAATAATATCTAGCATCCATTAATGGCGATTTTCGTTTGTTTGTTTTGAATCAGGATTTTTCATGATTGAATAAATAATATTCGTTTCTTGCAAGATACTTTTCAACTTTTAACTTGAAGTTTTGCACAAAGAAGTTTCTATAACATTTAAAAAAATGAAAGGAGAAAATCCATTTATCGAGGTTTTAAGAATACACAACACCAAATAACGGAATGACTTCAAAGTTCATTAAAGAAAACAAGGAACAAATTGATTATCTTGTTGCCTAATAATGACTCATTTGTTGTCATAAGACATGAATAATTTTAACTTTTTCCTTTGTTGCTAAAAGTAGGTAGGTAAAGGTGGCTTTACATGGAGTTGCAAATGCAGACGAAAACGCAACAACAACAATCATAGTGCAGACGATGAAAACGAACATGTTCATCTTCACTATAATTTTCAAGCTGCATCTATAATTTTCCTATAATCTGCATCCATGAAGATCGTCTGCATTTTTGCCTTCCCTCTCTATCACACAAGTATGATTTATTGATTTTGCATCCTCTTTTTTTGCAAATCAGGGCTCGCAGCTCCATGTAAAGGCACCTTAAGGTACCTACATTTATATAACTTTGATAACATCTTTGAACTGTTTCGGCGATGACAGTATTGCGTTCTTTTTCTAACCATAGTGAACTATTATTAACGCTCATGATAAACAGAAATATGAGGTATGCTGACTGTACGTGTGACGTCACTATCATCTGATTTTTTTCGAAGTGAAGACATTGTATATGAAATCTATAGTAGTCTAGGGAACGAGTAAGAGATAACGGGGTTTGGAGACACATAGAGGTCGCTGATAATTATCACATATTTAAACCTTCCACCTACATTTCCTCTCCAAAACGAGAAATTTTGAAAAAAAGGTTTGGAGACTTACGGTGTCGCCACAGTCGATCCTGCTATCCATATTATTATAGATTTCATATACAATGGTGAAGATAAGTAAGTGTATTGATTTGTCGGTTATATTATGTTCTTTTATTTGTATGGTTTTTATAATCAAAAGACAATTTGTTTAAATACTGAATTCAAAAATATAGTCTTCACTTGAGAAATAAAATAATTATAAAAGATGATAGTGATATCATAAAATACCAAGATGGAGATTTGTTTGTGTTGTCAGCTTACCTCATACTCTTCTTACCTAAAACGCCCACGAAATATTTTTTCTTGTCTGTGAATACGTGTGCAATGTACATGTAAATCACTGGCTGTGCATTTTGTGATGGCAACCGTCCCTGCGTATGCCATTTATTTTGTTGGTGTGTTTCTGCTCCCAAAAAAGTAAGGGAGAGCATCATACATTCATACTTTCAAAATAAATGGCATATCAGCTGATTTTCAACTTGTAGACAAAAAAAAAAGCATACAGTGAGTTGGCGGTCTGTATCTTAAGGTGGCTTTACATGAAGCTGAGAGCCAAGGACCAATAGGATACAGACCGCCAACTCACTATATGATCTCTCTTTTTGGCTACAAGCTGAAAATCAGCTGATATGCCATTTATTTTGAGTGTGACGCTCTCCCTTGCTTTTTAAAAGGGAGCATTAAACCAGGCAACAAAATAAATGGCATACGCAGGGATGGTTGCCATCACTAAATGCACAAGCAGAGATGAACAAGTATTCACAGACACGAAAAAATATTTCGAGGGTGTTTCAGGCAAGAGGATTACGAGTTGGCGGTCTTTATTGGTCTGTGGTGCAAGCTATGACTTGCAAAAAAAGAGGATGCAAAATATATAAATCGTATTTGTGTGAGAGAGGAAAGGCCAACATGCAGACGTCTTCATTGATGCAGGTTATATGTATATGCATTTAATAGATGATAAAACATATATCGCATAATGCATAGTCTTTTTTATACATTTGTACCCTGACCTAATTTCTAAAAGGATTTTATTAGCACGTTGCTCTTTTTTTTTTGTATGGAATGTCAAAAATACGCACGTATTTATTAAAAGTTGGCCAACTCGTCCGTCGCCGTTTACGGCTGCGTTTGCGGATCCGTCTCGTTGTGTTCACAACATTGAATTCGTGTGTATTCAATATTTTGACATGCGATACGGCTGCGTTCGCGGATCCGGCTCCGGCTCCATTGTGTTCCAGCAGTAAAGCTACTAATGTAAAGCTAAACATCGATAGTATATCGATACTATCGATAGTTTTAGACTATCGGCGATAGTATCTATAGTAAAAAACTATCGATACTATCGAAGGGGACAAATATTTCAACAAATACTTTAATATAAAAATTGAATATAACTTTTTTGAAAATTTGTCTTCGCTCTTCGACATTCCTGTGCACTTGCAATTCAAGTTCCTTGATACACGTGAGTGAGTTTTTTTATTCATTCCGTATATTCGTAAACTACAAGAAATCGCGATTAAGTATATCTGCATTGCAGCTTCTTCGGTTCCTTCTGAACGAATTTTTTTCAAAGCAGGAGACATAATGACAAAAAAAAAAGAAATCGCCTCAAAGATAAAAACTTACACCATTTGCTTTTTATCAAACATAATTCAAACATTTTTGAATACTAATTTTATATTTCTTTTCGCTTTTTCTTCTACCTATGCTTTGCACATTTCTCTTGAACTTATAATAAACTAACATTGCATTGTTTTATTTTGTTTAAAGCTAGTTTTTTTTGTTTTATTTTTTATTTAAACAGAATTATTTAATTTCCACTTTGATTGAATAATGATTTTAAAAAACTATCGATAGTATCGATAGTTTTTCCAAAAAACATCGATACTAGATAGTAAAATATTTCGATATGATATAAGATTGTTGATCTGTCAAATTTGTTTTAAACAATTCAAAGTCTGTATCAAAATCGAACAAAAAAATTCAAAATTTTAGATTTGAGCAGCAAGAAGAAAGAATAAAATAATTTTTTCGCCAATTCAGAACGATGAAGGAGTATAATTTAATTAGTTCCTCAAAGAAATGTTAAAAGTGGTTTATGACAGTTTAATAAAATCTAACAACGAACCGTTCCTAAATGATTTGTAAAAAATCCAACAAATCCTAACAATGACAAACGTTTCAATCAACAAACACAATAATGAGAATATAGGAACCTAAGCGAATGCTTTTAAGATTGCTGCGTGTTTCAGATTCGATTGTTATTTTATTGGATCACAAGAGTTTCTTTAGCTTGCAAGTATCAACAAATACGATGTGCAAATGTCCATAGTTTTCAAATTCTCATATTCTGTCTCTCCATTGTATATAGAACCTAGTAATATCACTTGGGAGTTTTTTTTTCATTAAATTTCCTAAAAAAAGTTGTCTGTTTGTTTCTAAAATTTCGGCATATAATAAAACAGACAAATTTTCATACATTGTATTATTAGTTCGAGTGATTTTTATCTAATTTATTAACTAAGTCTGCAAAATAAAATTTTCATATTCCTCAATTTTGCCTACAATAACACAAAAAAAAAAAGTGTTGAGTGTTTCTTATAAACTAAAAACTCTCGTTCGTCTCACTTCTTCTCATCAAAAACTGCAAATCATTCATTGCTTTGCCTCGTCTTCCCCGGTGAGTGCACTTTTTTATTTGTATATGTTCTGCTTATGAAGCAAAACCTGTGATTCTACAAATTAAAAAAAAAAAAAAATTTTTTTTCTCCTTGTGCCTACTTTGTGCGCTGCACCCCGTGTTCGAACGTTGAAGAGAGTCGTTGGATAGGCCGTCGTCATCATCACTGATACTTTTTTTTCGTCGTGATTCCATCGTGCCTAGCATCGACTGATCTGAAACCCTGCACCACGGACCAAGAAGATACAGACCGCCAACTCACCATATGGTCTCTCTTTTTCCCCCCAAGCTAAAAATCAGCTGATATGCCATTTATTTTGAGAGTGTGATGCTCTCCCTTACTTTAAGACCCATTTAGCAAACACACCTAAAAAAATAAGTGGCATACGCAGGTATAGTTCCCATTACAAAATGCACAGAGAGAGATGTACACGTATTCACAGACTGGAAAAAATATTTCGAGGGTGTTTCAGGCAAGAGGAGTACGAGTTTGCGGTCTGTATATGGTCTGTGCCCTGCACTACACGATAAAAAAAATAATAATATAAATTCTCTTTGGCTCATCACGCCCCGGTGAGTACAATATTAGCATATGTTCTGCCACTCACTAGCTTGAATAATACTACATTCTAACATACATTATTGTTGTTTTCTACTCATTCGCCTACAATTAACAACAACAACTTCTGACGTGGAAAATACTCACAACGACAAAACATAAAATGGATAAGGAATTACACTGCGGTTACATTGATTGTGCTGTCAATGATAAAATAAATGATTGGGTAAATTGTAAGGGTATCTGTGGTAAATTTTTCCACCCTTTATGTATTGGCCTAAGCAAACGTGCCAAGGCCTATCTGCCAGAATATTTACTCCATTTTAATTTCTACTGTGGAGAATGCAAACCATTGACAACCTCACATATACTACTTGCACTTAAATGTAACAATGAGCGAATAGACCAATTATCCGATACTATCGCCGAATTGAAAAATGAGATTCGTAACAGCTCTTCCATGAGGCCGAGAATAACAAATCCACCACTAAAAACCTTGAAAGCCATCACTTTTTATTCACTACTCAACTTTCGAATATCGAAAGTCTATTCAAACAGGCATTGAACAAATTTACTGAATGCGTTGATAATATTAATTTGATGCCAAGCCACCTTAATACCCAATATGGAAAATTAAAAAACGCTATTGCTGACATAAATCCCAAAAATGAATTATTTACTTGCAACCAATCAATAACTTCGTTAAAGGAAAGGTTGGAATCAATTGAAGTCTCTGTAAACAAACAAACAGTTGTAATAAAATCGGTTGGCATTGACTACACAGCCACTTATGATAAAATCATCGGTGATTCATTAGCGCTTGCTGACGTTTTGATGAAAGAATCCACTGCCACTCGTATTGCTATCTCTGATGTATCCGAAGAAATGAAACGCACGTCATCTATTCAAAATTGCTTACTTCAACCTCAACATCTTAACAACAACGACAAATCCTTAATTTTAGAACTTCAGAACCTGGACACATCTGACGATCACTTAAGTGATAGCTCTCATTCTTCATCTCCACATACTCTCCCAGCACAGACACCAACCAGTACTGCACACCCAACCCAAGCACCGACCTCTCAATCCTCAACCAACATTATCAAATTCAACGTAGCTTGGACTCCCACCGAATGGAGAAATCGCCTGACAAAAATCAAGTCTAATCAACTGAGAAACTCTGGTTCTTCTAACTTTATAATCAAGGGTGCACCTCTACATGCAAATGAACATTGTATTCAACGATTCTTTCATATAAATTATAAATTCAACCCAATTAATTGTAACCGCCAAGAGCCTGGAACTTTTAAAATCTCTATACCGTGGTCCTATAAATGGTTATTCTCTCGTCATACTTCGTCTCTAAGAAATAGTTCGATGAATATGGTTCCTGAAATTGTGCAAACATCTTCAACTAATAACTCTAGGTCTAATTCCATAGCTTATTTTAAGAATAGTTATAAGTCAAAAATCAATTTTAGAATTAATTCTAAACCTTTTCCCAACAAATCAAAAAACTCACCTTTTTCAAATGAAGCCATCAGTAATTCTAAGTCCAAATATCCAAATTTTTCTCTCTTACATGTCCTTAACCCATCTGTACCTACCTCAAGCAATCACATTACTCGCCCTACGTGTAATCCTTCCTCTAACCATGTTTTTGGTAGTTACTCACAAAATGATAATCACTCAAATTCTCTCCCTGCCTCCCATCCCTCAACACAAACCCCAACCTAATGCTTAAATGGCCATGCAAACTTCCGTTTCCGCTGAATCTCGATACACAATGTCTAGATTGAGAGATCCCCGAATCTACGATAATGTCAGACTATACCTTGCTTATTTACATGATAAGCCCAATTTTGTCTGCATATTTGGTAAAACTAAAACCAATCTCTTGCTTTCTATCCAAAAAGAAGGTCTCCCTACCAACACCTCTAGCCTTCGTAAAATGTACTATTCCTTTCACGAAGCTTAAAACGTTACCGATCAAATGGTCTCGGATGACCTTGCTACCTACTCTTCTTACATTAATTCAAAGAGTACCGCATATCGCCAACGTAATCGACATGCCAATAATAATTATCTTTAACATAGAATACTCTACTTCTAATTCTCTTAAAACCCGTCCAACGTGTCTAACGAGCTACTACCAAAACGTAAGAGGGCTTCGCACTAAAACGTCAACTGTCTTTTCCAACTCTCAAAAACTTCCCTACGACATTTTTGCATTGACAGAAACAAATCTTACTCCCGATTTTCTTAGCAGTGAATTATTTACCTCTGACTACGTTACTTTTCGTTGCGATGGGTCACATAAGGATAGCGATTTCTCCGGACGTGGAGTTTTAATTGCAGTTAATAATAATCTGGACACTTCCCTTTTTAAGTCTTCAAATACAACCCTTTTCGAGTTTATTTCTATCAAAATAAAGTTAGATAATCGAAATATATACATAATGTGTTGCTACATTCGGCCCGCACAACCAACTAGTTCTTACCAACTCGCCGTTGATGCAATTGATCTGCTTTTTGAAGCCGCTGATATGAATGATGATATTTTGTGTTTGGGAGATTTCAACCTTCCTAACATTCAATGGTGCCAATCTGATGATGCAACTTACTTTTCGCCAGTAAATGTCAAATCTGAAAAAGATACCTTGTTCACGGACTGCGTTCAAAACTCCTGTCTTTTTCAAGTGAGTGGGGTCACAAACTATCTGAATAGGCAACTTGACCTCATTTTCACATCTGACCCTGCCAACTCCGTGGTGACTGTGAGTGATCAATTATTATCTACCCTCGATCAGTTTCATCCACCCTTGTTAAATTCTTTCTCTTATGACGCCTCCTCTTATAATATAGATCCAGAATATAGTTTTAACTTTCGTAAGGCCGATTTTCAGAATCTTAATACGCTTCTTAGTAAAATCGACTTAAATATTTCTCATAGATCGATCGAAGATGAGCCTTTAACCTTTTATTCTAAAATCTTCTATTGTTTCTCTCAATCTGTCCCTTTTCAGCCTAGTAGAAACTATTCTTCTTCCCCACCATGGTATAATAGAGAACTTCGGTATCTTCGCAATGTAAGGAACAATTTATGGAAAAAATACTTGAAATCTAAATCTGATTACGATTACCTAATCTTCTGAAATGTTTTTAGACAATTCTCCGTTCTCTCCGAACAACTCTATAATGAATACATTTTATGTATGCAATCCTCTATAACTTCCAATCCTTAACGTTTCTATGAATTTATAAATATATATATAGCGGCATATACAAGCGTCAAAATCTCATCAAGCATGTGAGAGTGTGTTTGTAAATTCTTTTTCGCGTTGAATATACACACATCAAGCATCATTTTTTCATAGATTTTGGATGTGAATGGATGTGCGGATTCTTTGTTAGGAAAATATGAGTGACACGGACGATTGTTGCATAGCTCTGGGACTAGCGCTGGCGTTAAAAATGAAGAGGAACAATTTGCGGAAAAAACGCATGAACGAGGAAACATACAACCAACTTTTGGAAATGATAACACCCAAAATTATCAGAAAAGATACCGAAATGCGAGAAGCTATACCTGTTAGTCAACGTCTGTCAATAACTCTTCGGTTTCTGGCTACAGGCAATACATTTGCAGACTTAAAATTCATCAGTGCTATTTCTGAACAGTCTATTGGTCGTATTGTCATGGAAACATGCGAAGCTCTTATTGAAGTCCTAAACGATCATATCAAAGTAAATAAAACATTATTTTTTCAATGTAAATATTTTTATTTGTATTATTTTCTCTGAACTTTAAATCAAAATTAGAAAAGTAACTATAACTAACTCAACTTAATGTTCCACAACGCTGGCAGGGAACGGTACACTTCAATATATTCTAACAAAAATTTTTTATCTTCCATCATGCACATTAAAAAAAAATCCTTCCGAATGCTGTCTTGACACTAGCAACGCAAAAACAAGAATGATGCTTGCTTGATCAAGCAATCAATTACGAATACACACTTTTCAAGCACTTGTCAAGCATAGACCCCTGATTGAAGAAAAATCAAAACATTTTTGTGGATTTTTTTGGGAAAAGAAAATTTGATCTAAAGTTTGATCAAATTTGCTGTCCAATAATAGCGGCAGATAGCTTTGATAAGTTTTTGTTATTGTGTGTGTTTCTTTTGACGTTCTTAATTTGAGGCGTGTTTAACCATACGACAATGTCTAACGAGATTGATTTTTCTGTCATGTTATCTTCGTTGGAATAATCTTTAAGCAATTTTTTTTTAGATTTTCGTGTAATATATTTCGACATTAATATAATAATGTAGCTGCAATTACTTATTTCATAAGTTAAAATGTACTTCAATGTCTTTTTAATGTTTTGTAAGTCGGAAAGTTTTGTTCGCAGTTGAGTCATAATTTAATATTGATTAAATAAAGTTCACCGGCTGAACACACCCAACCAAGCAAATGTCAGATTTTTACACGCAAGCACGAGGGAATGCAAACAATTTGTAAACGGAATTTCGATTCGGGTGGACATCATTTAATTTTAGTTCTGCCGCAAAGTAGATAGTTTATTTAAATGTTAGTATATATGAAGTGTTAATGTATATTTAATACAAAAAAGTCTGAATAGATGTTAATGTACCTATAGTTATTTAAAAAAGTCTGAATAATAAACGTGATATTACCGCTACTACTAGCAAGATCTATTGCAACATTGAGGAATTAGATTTAATTAATTATTATTATTATTATTATTATATTTATTATAATGTAATTAATTACAAAATAATATAAATAAGCATTAGCTACCAGGACTATCAGCTTATGAGTAGATTGAGAAGGTTTGTTTAGTTTTAATTTTTAATTTTTTTTTTGGGTTTATATGTACATAGATTTATAATTTAAAATTAAAATTAAAGAATTTTATCAATTTTCAAGGTTTTTAAAATTGTGTACATTAATTTTATGTTTTCTTCAGTTGGATATTTAAGGATTTCTGGCAAAGGTTTATTCTTAATATATGCATCAAGTAAGGTTCTTGTTGAGTTGCAGACGAATATCATATGGGGGATGGTGAGTACCTCCATATTGCAAAAATGGCACATTGGAGGGTCTTTTTTCTCGAGCAGATGACTGTGGGTGATCGCCGAGTGGCCCATTCGAAGGCGTACAAAACATCGAATCATTGCTGTTGAACAATTTTTCGGGTAAACAGTTGGTTGGCCTTCTGGGTTAAAATTTGAGTAATGATGATGGTAGTTCCTCCATTGGTCTTGTTTTTTTATTGAAAAATGTTTTTTTTACCATTTTTGATATGTCCTTTTTGTTTGGTATAAGAGACATTAAGAGTGGTTCTCTCGGTGCCTGTTTTGCATCGGCAAATTCATTGCCTTTTATGCCCGCGTGTCCAGGTACCCAAAATAGTTTCAACCTATCCTTTTTCGCAATGAGTTGGTCTCTTATGTACTGTATGGTTGGCGAGTTGTTATTTATGTTTTTTACAGCTGTTAGTGTTGCTAAGCTATCAGAAAAAATTATTGTTTTCTGTCTGTTGTTGATTTTCATTGCTGTTAGGATTGCAGAGGCTTCGGCAGATAGGATCGATGAAAAGTCAGGGAGGATGCTCTTACTGAGGATGTTTTTGGCTTCATCTACTACAGCGAATGCTGTGCCATATTGGTTTTTAGTTCCGTCAGTGTAAATAAAGTACCAACCTTCTTCTTTAAATGCGACAGTCTTTTCGGTGAATGTAGACCTATATATTTCTTTGTTGGTAGATTCTTTCGGTAGTCTGGTAAGGTCTGTGATAATGGAGTTTTGTGGAAGGAGCCATGGTGGATGTGTGGGTTCTTTTGCTGTGTTGGAGACGATTGGAAAATTAAGGAGCTCTGCAAACGAAATTACTTGGTTAATTGTTGATGTACATCTGGGTGTTTTGGTCCGTTTTATGTTTTGTTTTGCAATTGTTGTTATAGTGGTGTTTCTTGTTGTTTGTAATTTGCATAAAAGGTGAGCTGTAACAAAATCCTTTCTTTGTTCGATAGAGGGTAGTCCAGATTCGAACATGTTTATAACCGGTGTAGTTCTAAAAGCTCGGAGAGCAAACCTTATTGATGCATGATATTGTGGTTGAATAAGTTGGAGAGCCGATTTTGAGCATTTGCCATAAATGGAAAGTCCATAATCTATTTTTGATATTATAATACTTCTTATAATTTTAATAACAGTATTAATATGAGAAAAGCTATTTTTATTTGTAAGGTACTTAATAATATTTGTCCGGGTAGCCAGACTTCTTTTAATGTATAAACAATGGTCCTTAAAAATAAATTTGCTGTCGAAAATGACGCCAAGTATACTTAAACAATTTACATTACAGATATTTATGTTTTTAAAGTTAAGGTTTATAATTTTTTGGCAACTTGTTTTTCTACATATATGGAGAATATTAGTTTTACTTAATGATATGGTTGAGCCCGAATATTTGGACCAACTATCTATTTCGGAAAGAATATTCGAAAATGTTTCTTCAACTTTTGAAATCTCTTTAGATTTCACTAGGATTATGAGGTCGTCTGCATATAAAGAATGTCGGACTGTGTGATACTTCGACAATATGTCACTGATCTCGTTGAAAGCAATAATGAATATAACCACTGAGAGAGGCGGGCCTTGGGTTATACCATTTTTTAATTTTTTGGGTGCGGAGAAAACATTATTTACCCTGGTTCGAAAATTTCTGTTCGTTAAAAACGAGCGGATGTATCCGAACATTTTTGGTCCTATTTTCCATTTTATCAGAGCATTCAAAACCACGTGAATCCCGATCCTGTCAAATGCTTTTTCAAAGTCAATTGACAAAATAGAAATGTGGTTTCTTGTTGACAATGATGAAGCTATGTATTCGTCGATACAAAGCAAAGAATCTATCGTGCTACGATCGTTTTGGAAAGTGACTTGGTTTTTGCTTATGAAATTATTTTTTTGGACAAACCATTGGATTCTTTTGGCAATAATTTTTTCTAATAATTTACCTATACATGGTAACAGGGATATAGGTCTATAGCCATTTAGTTCAAGAGGGTTTTTTTTAGGTTTGGGTAAAGGAATGGTAGTTGCAGTTTTCCACACTTGTGGTATGACACCTTTGTCGAGAATTTTGTTATAAAGTGATAAAATGCGGAGCTTTAACGCCAGTGGACAGTTTTTAAGAATAGGGTACGAAATGCCATCAAAGCCTGGCGTTTTGCCTTTCACTTGATTAAATTTGTAAACGGAATTTCGATTCGGGTGGATATCATTTAATTTTAGTTCTGCCGCAAAGTAGATAGTTTATTTAAATGTTAGTATATATGAAGTGTTAATGTATATTTAATACAAAAAAGTCTGAATAAATGTTAATGTACCTATAGTTATTTAAAAAAGTCTGAATAATAAACGTGATATTACCGCTACTACTAGCAAGATGGATTGCAACATTGAGGAATTAGATTTAATTAATTTTTCAATAGTATATAATAAAAAGGGAATTGTTTTTCTTGACGAAGACAATGTGCTCCTCCAGAATAAATAAATACATATATATAAAACAACAACTACCTAGGATTCGTTATACATTATTCGTCATATATATTATTCGTCATTAAAAACACTTCGTCATGAACATTGTCAGAGTAATAAACAAAAGTTTGCAAATGACTCGTTGTATGGGAGAAGTGTTCCCGGAAAAAATGAAAGGCCATCGAATAGAAAGCTATAAAAAAGTATACCTAACAAATCTTTAGTGAATTCGACACAACCGTTGCCAACTTATGGAATAGCTATGTTATGAAGTGAAATAAAATCCGGGCTCAATCACTGCATCCTTTTCAAAGCGATTCAATTCATTATACACTCTGTTCATTTTAATTTTTGCAAGTTCATACCTATTTATTTTTAAATTGTCAATTAATTTTCACTTCAACCGTTTGTATTTATTTGTTATTATTTAAAAACTTTGATCACTTATCTAAAAAGAATTCTTTTTCCACAATGAAATTCACAGAATGCTAAAAAAATAAACAACAAAATTTGACGTTTGAGAAATGTCAAATTATTGTAGTGTGTGTGCAAATGTGTGTTAAATCTCAATTTAAAATGAGATTTCATTTGGGAGGTAAGATTTGATCAAACACCACAAAAAGATATGATCATTGCCCAAAAGAAAAACACTTTTTGATGTTTGATCATATTTCACACGAAAAAGATTTGATCAAGCGACCCAAAAAAAATTCATTCGACATTTGATTTCGCGTTAAACATACACACATTCTGTTTCAATTTCACAAACACATGCATGCTTGATGAGATTTTGATGCGTGTATATGCCGCTTATAACATTACTTGTTACTTTTCGAAATCGTATAATGTAGAGCTTTCGTTTCATTGTTATTTTCAATTATGACAATAAATTCTCAATAATGTTCCATTGTGTATAGGTAGAATCTATAGTAATATCACTAAGATGTTTTGCTGCTCGGCTGCGGACGGCAAAACAAGGCATTAACTTATTTTTTAGATTGTTGTCTTTTTATTTTCGGGATGTGAACGTACACTACTTCACCAAAAATAAGAAGGTTTTGAATGCTTGTTTGTCGATTATTCCATAGTTCGTTTGGTGTAACATTTTTAACACTGCTATTGCCTTAGCAGTTCAAAACATAAGTGGCCGTTTTTACAGCTTCAGCCCAGAACTTGATTTAAAATTTTGCTTCATGAAGTATTGTACGAGCAGCCTCCACGATGGTTCTATTTTTAAGTTCGGCAGAACCGTTTAGCTCTGGACTATTATAGGTTACAGTACGTTGGTGGTGAATACCATACTTTTGAAGAATCTGAACGAAGTTTTTGTTGAGGAACTCTAATCCATTGTCAGTTCTCAGGGTTTTTATTCCTTTCGTACAATGTTTCTCGCTTTTTTAATGATGTCAAACAAGCATTCGGTTGAATCCGTTTTTGCAGCTAAGATGTAAATCGATCTGCAATGCGTGTAATCGTCTTTTTGGATTTTTATTGGATCGTGCCACAGACATCGGCATGAACAAGTTCATCAACATGCACATGCTTCACATACGTGTTGAGTGTTATCCTCAACTTCAACATTCAATTTTTTTCAAAATTTTGTTAACTGGTTGAAAATTTTAGTGAGCAAGTCATTTATTTAAGGCATTTTATTGGCAAACATTAGAAGTTGCAGTCTGTAACTCAAAGTTTTTGTTTGGTGGTCCGACTTTGAATTTTATTTCGAAGAGTTTGGGTTGGCGCTCTCCCACTTCTACAGTGCGCCCTTGTTTTGAAAATACTCAGTGACTGCTGTTGAATTGCATCTCCAAACCCTTATCCATAGCTGCAGCCGATGAAAACAGATTGTATTTAAGCTTATTTACATAAAGTACGTTCGACAAATGATTGAGTGTCCATTTATTTCCATCGAAAGTACTTATGTTTATATTACCTCTACCATAAGCTTTAAAGTAACCTCCTTTTCCAATCCTTATAAGCATGTCGCTTTCTAAATCTTTAAAAAAACCAATCTGTTGTGTCGATCTTGCCTTTATAGTCCAGGAAAAATAGCTTTTTGCAAGGAAAAAATTAGATCCCGGCTGAGAATTGACACGATCATTGGTAATGGGGCTCTTAATATAATGAGAGAGTTTCTCACCGATCCGATGACCGCTACGTAAGTTATTCAAGGTCAAAGGTCATGAAAATGGGTTTTTTCAAATTTACTCAAAAACGGTTAGTTTTAGAGAAAAAATTTGTTCTACAAACATGTTGCTGAAGCAATTTCCAACAAAAATGGTTATCATAATTTTGTCCCTAGCGTGTACCGTTAAAAAGTTATAGCACTTTAAAGAATCGTAAGTATCGCCCTATTTCGCATTTTCTCCCACATTACTGATAATTACTTAAAACCAGTTTGTTTTAGAGAAAAATTTTGTAGTACAAACTTGAAGACCAACTGCAGACATTTTTAACATACGAGTTGGCTCCTTATCCATTGTCACTTTTTGATGAGGTTGGTATGCGAAAAAATAAAAAATCTTCCCTTTATGAATATGAGCCAGTTGAAGATAACATCGATTATAATAATGTAACATACATCATCGATGGAGGATTTTTACTGCACCGTGTTTTATGGAATCGAGAGAACACATTTCATGCAATTTTTGATAGCTACATTTACTATGTACAAAAGCATTTTGGCAAAGATGTCACCATTGTTTTCGATGGTTATAAAGATCAAGGTAACAATATAAAAGCTTCAGAGCAGCGTCGTCGGTGTGCTTCAGGTTCGTCATCAGCTGACATTTTGTTCGATGCATCAATGAAAGTCCCAACTTCCCAACAACAATTTCTTGCTAATGCAAACAACAAAAGTTGATTCATTGCTATGTTTTCTGAGAAGTTTAAGGCTGTAAACATCCTAGTGAGGCAAGCCAAAAATGATGCAGATGTTTTAATAATCGAAACAGCCATAGAGAAAGCTGAGAAACGCACGAGTATTGTTGTAGGGGAGGATGTCGACCTACTAGCAATACTGATAGCACGCGCTCCTCAAGACAAAAAGATTTATTTTCGAAAACCAGGTAAAGCTAAAATGGAAAATAAATTATACTGTACTCACAGTTTAGCCGCTTACCCAAAATGTCAAGCCCACATCTTATTTTTGCACGCATTTACCGGTTGTGATTCAACTTCTGCTCTCTACAACAAATGCAAATTAAAAATTTTCAAGCTTTTCGAAAATAGTGACGATCTGATAAAATGTGCCGAAGTGTTTGCCAGAGCCGATTGTCCTCCAAATATTATTTTTGAAAATGGTATACGTCTACTTCTAGCATCTTACAAAGCACATTCAAAAGAAGATAATAACGATGTATTAAGATATTCTACATTTGTCCGACTGACTAGGCTCAACAAGGCTGTACAATTATCTTCACTTCCTCCAACATCTGCTGCTGCTCAACAACACCTTTTTAGAGTGTACTATCAAGTTCAAGCTTGGTTGGGCATTACGAAATAATGTTTTGGAGCCTATAACCACTCTGCTTCAACCAGCACCTGATGAACTTCTTACAACAATATTTTGTAATTGTAGTAAGGGTTGCGGTTCTAATTGTGGTTGTCGAAAAGCGGGATTAAGTTGTTCTTTAGTTTGTGGTCAATGTCATGGAAAGTCGTGTACAAACTCAGTCCAAATTGATCCATATGCAGAGGACGATAATGACGAATCATTACTTAACATGCCTATGCCAGATGTTAATTCATAATTTAAACTAAATTTTGTTTGCTAAACACAGTGGAATAGGCCTACGGGGGATACCACATAAAAAAAAAACGCGCCTGTCACTTGACCTCTGAGGTGGTGTGGAAGAAATTGCAAAATAGGGCTACTTTTTGCAATACTTACGGTTCTTTAAATTGCTCTAACTTTTTAACGGTACATGCTACGAACAAGATACCCGAACCGTTTTTTTGAAAAAATTCTTCATCTACAAGTTTGTTCTACAAAATTTTTCTCTAAAACAAACTGGTTTTAAGTAATTATCAGTAATGTGGGAGAAAATGCGAAATAGGGCGATACTTACGATTCTTTAAAGTGCTATAACTTTTTAACGGTACACGCTAGGGACAAAATTATGATAACCATTTTTGTTGGAAATTGCTTCAGCAACATGTTTGTAGAACAAATTTTTTCTCTAAAACTAACCGTTTTTGAGTAAATTTGAAAAAACCCATTTTCATGACCTTTGACCTTGAATAACTTACGTAGCGGTCATCGGATCGGTGAGGAACTCTCTCATTATATTAAGAGCCCCATTACCAATGATCGTGCCAATTTTCAGCCAGGATCTAATTTTTTCCTTTCTTTGGCATTTTTTTGTCTATTTTTCCTGGACTATTAGCAGTAATTGATAAAAACCTGATTAATGTTTATTCATGATTTATTCAACAATACTTAAAATAGGAATTAAATGTTTCAATAGCTTAATCTATAATTGCAGGAAAAAGAACAAGTAAGTGCAAAGAATGACTTTATAAGTGAACATGTGGAGAAGCACCAAAAGAAAAAGGAATACTCATTACATGTGCATATGATAATGTCAAAATGAAAAATGAGAATTATAGTATTTAAATGAATAAGGCAAATATACATTATAATTATTAAATATTTAGCGCTGTTCGTTTGCAGACAAATGCCTCTCCTTTCAAAGAGTGGAATCAACTCGCTCTTTCCCAGGACTATTCTTTTAATTTAACAGAGAATAACGTGGAAGAATGGCAGACTCAGTTTGCAGTTCTAATCGCAAAACTTGACCATGCTATGTTCTTAGAAAATCTTTCCAAGGCTAATTCATCTGTTTCGAGAAATATATATAGAAATTTAAATCACCAATTGAACTCAAGCATCAATTACTTTCGAAATGAGTTTTCAGCCTTATAAATAAGCATAATTTTCAGAGCTAGAGTTGAGATTTTAAATTTAAATTTTATACCTCATCGGGAAGATTTGCCGCAGCTTTGTGAGCTTTGTAATAGAAGAGAGAACGAAGATATATGTCACTTCCTAGCGGTTTTCCCTATATTACAAGAAATTCGGCGATTATACTTTTTGGGCAGACGACATTTTTTTGTCATGCCTTAAAATTTATTCTTTAAAATGAAAAATGTTTGTATCATAAATGTTTAAATGATTGAATAAAAATCTATCTATCTATCTATCTATCTACTTTTTGGAAAGCTCTATCACAGTGAATAGACCTTATGAAATATTAAATGGAGGCTTGGTTTGGCTCAGTCTATATGAATTTTGTCGTGATGCTCTAAACTACCGTAACAGCTTTTTGTAATATCTCTTATTTCATGTTGCAAATCATACAAAATTGCTCTTTTGTGTTTCAAATCACCTTAAAATTGATGAATGATTTTATGCTCTTATCCTTTTTTTTAAGTCTATTTTCGTTTTCTTATGGAGATATCAAAATATCAAAATAAAAAATAAAAAAATAATTGTACTATTTTGTGTTTCAAATCAAGTTAAAATTTATTAAATTTCTATAAACATTTTGTTAAACCCTAATACTGTTTAAAAATCTTGTTTACTATTTTTGCATTCTTAAATTTATTATTATATGTATATGAAATGTCATTTCAGGCAGACGGCAGTTATTGCCAAGTCCTTATCCTTACGTAAACAAATCGTAAGACACCATATACGATGAAAAAAATAAAGAATTTTTCTATCTATCTATCTCTCTACATTCTCAGATACAAAAAGGTGTGTTCACATAAGTGTAGGTACGTATTTATTTTGGAGTTTAAATTTGTTCCAACACTTCCTCCATAAACAATGTGATGATATCTAATTGATTAGTTTCGTTATGGTCAATGCCCCTTTGCTGCGCATAGCCTTTTGCAACTAGACGAGCTATATAACGAGGATTGCTCCCATCTGCTGAGTCCTTTATTCGGAACACCCAACGATTTTGCACAACTTTTGCAATTGCTGGTCGAGCAACGAGCTCCCAAGTTCGGTTTTCTTTGAGAGAATTCAATTCATCCTGCATAGCTGCTAGCCAATGTTTTCTTTCTGGTGATTTCAGGGCTTCTTGATAAGATACTGGATTCTCAGATGACTGTCCCAATCCTACAAGCATCACATACTCGTCAATCCAGGTTGGCTTTTTCCTTTCTCGTGAACTCGTTCAAACTTTCTGAATAATGGTCTCGTCGTTTTCTTCCTCTTCGTTCATGCTCTCATATTCATCACTGGCATTGTTGTCTTCGATCGGATTTTCTGTTGATGTACTTTGATCTTTCATTTCAGATTTTTCTTTAGTGACTTCTCGCTCTGATGGCTCACTGTCTGCATCTTCATTATTTAGACTTATGGTGCATACCACTTCTGGTTTTAAGATAACATCGTGTTTACAGACTACTTTCCTTAGTTTTGGAATCCAGACTCGGTATCCATCTTTGTCATTGACGTATCCAACTTAATTTCTAAACAAGGCTTTTTGGTCAAACTTCTTACTACGTTCCTTACGGATGTGCACGTAACACCCAGTTCCAAATATTCTCATATGATCCAGCTTTCCACAGTCTTTGTTGTACCATAACTCGAAAGGAACTTTGTTCTCGACTGCAGTTGGACCCGTACGATTTAGAATATACGCCGCTGTATTGCAGGCCTCAGGCCACATTGCCTATGGCAATTTACTTGCAAGTCGCATAGATCTTGCTGCCTCGACGATAGTGCGATTTTCTCGTTTAGCTAGCCCGTTTTGTTGTGGAGTATAGGGAGGTCCCATGCAATACTCAATGCCTCGTTCTGCAAGCACTTCGGCAACATCTTTGTTGTCGAATTCTTTACCACCATCGCAACGTAATTTCTTCACAGTATGGCCATTAGTTTTTGCTTCGTTCAAGAATTGTTCTAAAGATTTGCAGACTTCGCTCTTATTTTTCAAAAAGAACAACCTTCGGAATTTACTGTAGTCATTTTTAAAGCAAACGTTAAAACGAGCTTCCTCAATAGATGGTGTTTCAACAGGACCGAGAACATAAGCATGAATTATTTCGCCCACATCAGATGGCCGATTACTTCGCTTCTTGAAAGAAAGTCTGTGCATTTTTCCGAGCACACAACCATCGCATAACCTCTCATCGCCTTCATCAGTCACATTGATGTTCATTTTATTTAAGACCTTCTTAACGTGCCTTTTATTTTGGTGAGCAAAACGTTCGTGGTACACGTATCTGGCCTTTCAACACGAATATTTAACACGTACAGTTCATGTTGAAGATATCCAGTAATTACCAATTGGCCGCTCTGCATTTAGTGTATTTTAACACTTTGGCTTTCGAGTGTTGTAGCAAAACCTTTTTGTGCTACTGCTTGCACCGAAAATAGATGCGCACTTGCATCTGGCACATACCAAACAACTTGCAGTGTTGCATCTTGCCATGCTCCTTCTGTGTATCTTTGAATCTTTATGTCACCTCGGCCGTATGCTTCCATCGTGACGCCTTGCTTTCCTAGACTTATTACTTTAGGAACAGCAAATTTTGTGAAGCTTTCAAAGTACAGTTTGCTTGGCGTTATGTGTCTCGACGCACCACTGTCACAGTATTACAGGTCAGCTTTAAGGCAATTTTTGGTTGATGCATTTAGGGAGTATGTCATTAAGCCAAAACTTTTCTTCGAATTCGTATTTTCTTTTGTCCCTCGACGATCGGAAAACTTGTTTTGTGGGCACTCAGCTGCCCAGTGTCCCAATTCCTTACATTTGTTGCACGGGAATTTTTTCTTTGCTCGTTCTAGCTTCTCAGACTTCTGCTTTTTCTTGTTGAACTGTCCTTTTGCAACAAAAGCTGTTGCTTCATTCGACTCGCCAATTCGACTTTCACGTAATTCTGTTGAGCATAACTTTTCAGTAGTACCCCGTGGCGTAGTGGTTAGTGTGTCGGACTGCTACGCCGAAGGTTCAGGGTTCGATCCCTGACGTTGCCACCTTAAGTTTTTTTTTCCGGGGTACTGCCTCTTGCGAGAAAGTGACAAATCCTCCAAGAGTAATTAATGTCATGGAAAGTGCTTCTCTGTTAGCCGTTCGGATTCGGCGGTAAATTGTAGGTCCCTTCCATTCCTGCAGAATATCAACGCACACACAGGAGTGGTTGAGAGTGTAAGTCACAGGCCCCGGCCCCGCTTGGAGCTGTTGTGCCAACAATTTATTTATTTATTTTATAACTTTTCAATCAACAGATTTAGCCTTTGTTTTTCGGATGGGATAGTATCCCACAGATCACGAAAATTATCGTATTCTTTTCCAAGAGTAGACATAATTCGTCCATTCAGTATTCTTTCTGAAAGTGTATTTTCTTTGTGGTTGGACAGTTCGGTGTTGAGATCAACAAACAACTTTTGCAATTTTGCTACATGGGTACTGATGTCTTCTTTTTCATCTCTCCTTGCTTGAAAAAATTAATCGATCAACATGGTCAACCTTTGAGTACTGCCTTACTCAAAACGAGCACACAGCTTGTCCCAGATGTCCTTCGAATTTTCACAGGTAAGCACGAGTTCAGCGACTGGTTTACTTAAAGCAGATGCAATCAAACCTGGCTGGGTGCTGTATGAATAGGGTAGACCCTTATTGGTATCAACATGGCGAGGCCCAGCGTTGCAACTGTCTCATACGCATCAATTGTGCTTATCTTACCTCCAAGTGGTAGCCATCGGGTACTGGTCTTGTCCACCCGGACTTGACTTGCTGAACTTATAAGCGCGAGTGTTGATCACAGAAAAATAGCAAAACTATAATTGCCCTGCCATAAAGCTCCTCTGTTTCTCTTGTTGGGTAGCAGTTTATTCTGTGCGAACCCCTCAGAACGCAAGCGAGCGGCGGAAGAGCTTCAAATTAAGTGAACCAACGGCGACGCTTACAGACAATATGGTAGGCACCCCATTGAGCTACTTCGACATATTCGGAGCTCAGGTCTTTGGGTCCTTTCACTACTATTAGTCAGGGTAGTGAAATAGAGAAGGTGGCGGATGAGCCCATATAGGACCAACGGTAGCTCTCACATCCCCGTAGTGGGTTACTGACTCTGGATTTCTCCAGCTCCTTTTGTCCAAGGAGAGCAGCATAGGGCCTAGTCCCCCAGGTTGGGGGTTGTGCGTCGGGGTAACTTCCCTACCACGTAAAAAACCTCTTGTTCCGAAAAAACCAACTGCCTCGGATATGGATGACCCTACTGATGACGACCCTAGCAAACGAAACAAGGACAACGAATTTCGGTTCTGCACGTGGAATGTCCGGACCCTTAACAGGCCACGTGCCGCCGAACAATTAGTGGAGGTCCTAGATGGTGTCAAAGCCGACATCACAGCCATCCAAGAAGTGCGATGGGATGGTGAAGGCACAAGGAGGAGGAAAAACTGTGACATCTACTACGGCAAGTGCTACAGGACAAGAAAACAGCGGCTATTTGGATGCGGATTTGTGATAAGAGGAAGGCTTAGGCAAGAAGTCTTGGGGTTTCGTGGCATAAGCGAACGCATTGTACCAATCCGCATTAAATCCAAATTCAGCAACATCTCGCTGATCTGCGTCCACGCCCCCACGGAGGAAAAAGATGACACGACCAAAGAAGAATTCTACGATCTTCTCGAGAAGACGTATGATGAATGCCCGAAGTACGACACTAAGTTTATTCTTGGTGACTTCAACGCCAAAATCGGAAAGGAGGGTAACTTTGGCTCGACAGTCGGAAAGCATAGCCTGCACGACAACACTTCCGGTAACGGACACAGGCTAATCGACTTTGCTGCGGGGCGAAGTGTCATCTTAGCTAGCACATACTTCCCACACCTCAATATACACAAGGGGACCTGGCGGTCTCCTGATCAAAATACCGTCAACCAAATTGATCACATTGCGATTGATAGCAGACATGCGTCCAGTGTCATGGATGTCCGCACTTTCCGAGGGGCCAACATAGACTCGGACCACTACCTTATTGTAGCTAAAGTGCGAATGCGGATCTCCACCAGACCGCAGAATCGAACATCCACTGTGAGAAACTTTGATGTTGCGAAGTTACAATCGCAAGAGACCGCCACAACCTTTGCCAATCATGTCTCCTCTTATCTCTTGACAAGCCCGGCGCCTGCGCCAAACCCAGAGGCCCAGTGGCAACATTGCAAAATGGCCATCAAAACCGCTGCCACTTATGTTTTGGGTTTCATTAGGCGACCACAACGAAACACCTGGTTTGATGATGAGTGCAGGCTCGCACACTTGGCCAAAGACGAAGCCTATCATGCAGTTCTGAATGCCAGACCTAGAGCTGCCAAGAGCGCTTCCCGTGCGGTTTACCAGCAAAAGAAGAAAGAGAAACATCGGCTTTTCAGAAGAAGAAAAAAAGAGAACTGGAAAAACGAATGGTTGAATCTATTGAGGTGTGCTACGGAAGAAGCAATGTTCGAAAGTTCTACCAAAGGGTAAAGCATTCGTCCAAGGGTTACAAAGCCCGCTGTCAGGCGGAATGATCCATTCGATTTGGATGATGAAGAACAAAAATTTCCGTCCTCCCGACGAAGAAGAAGTTCGGATAGCAATATCTAAACTAAAGTCCAACAAGGCTGCTGGAGCTGATGGCCTTACGGCTGAACTCTTCAAAGCAGCGGGAGATGACTTGGTGAGGAGCATACACCAACTCATCTGTACAATCTGGTCGGATGAAAGTATGCCTGACGAATGGAACCTCAGCATTGTCTGCCCTATCTACAAGCATGGAGATACTCTAAGCTGCGCCAACTACAGAGGTATAAGTCTCCTAAATGTCGCCTATAAAATCTTGTTGGCCATTCTGTGTGAACGTCTGAACCCTTTCGCACGTGAACTGATTGGCCCCTATCAGTGTGGTTTCAGGCTCGGTAAGTCAACTGTTGACCAAATTTTCACACTTCGGCAGATTTTGGAAAAGACCCAAGAATTCCAGATCGAGACTCACCACCTCTTTATCGATTTTAAAGTCGCCTATGACAGCGTAAACAGGAACGAGCTATACAGAGCCATGTCACTTCTTGGCATCCCTGCCAAACTCGTTCGATTGTGCAGGATGACTATGGAGAACTCGCGCTGCTCCGTCAAGGTTGATAAGAACACCACCGACTCATTTAATGTCGAGAAAGGCTTACGACAGGGTGACGCGCTGTCATGTAACCTCTTCAACATCATTCTTGAGGCAATCGTACGCAACTCGCATGTCAACACCAGCGGTACGATTTTTTTTAGATCCGTTCAATTACTTGGCAATGCTGATGATATTGACATTATTGGAAGAACGAAGCGCGCTGTCAGTGGAGCATTCGCAAGTATTGAAGTGGAAGCGGCTCGAATGGGTCTGGCTGTAAATGAAGATAAAACAAAGTATAAGCTGTCCTCGGGTGAAGTAGATCATCACCGTAGGCTCGGACAAAACGTCACAATGGACAGATATAACTTTGAGGTTGTCAAGGACTTTGTTTATTTGGGTTCCACTATAACCTCAGAACAACATTAGTGAAGAGATCAGTCGAAGAATCACTCTTGCCAATCGCTGTTTCTTCAAGCTAAGAAAGCATCTTAGTTGTAAATCCCTCTCTCAAAGGACCAAGGAGACACTATACAAGACCCTTATCATCCCAGTCCTGCTGTATGGGGCAGAAGCGTGGACACTGACACAATCGGATGAATACGGGCTGGGGTGCTTTGAGAGAAAGATTCTTCGGGTGATATTCGGGCCTGTATGTATCAATGGAGTATGGAGGAGAAGATTCAATGATGAACTGTACGGGCTATACAGCGACATTGACTTGGTTAAGAAGCTGAAAATTCAGCGGCTTAGATGGCTGGGCCATGTGGAGCGTATGGACGAAAACGCACCTGCCCGACGGGTTTTCAATTCCAACCCGGAGGGCCGACGCAGTTCTGGAAGACCCCATCTAAGGTGGCGTGATCAAAGGTAAACGACCTCAACCAACTTGGTGTGCGCAACTGGAGGCCACTGGCTAGGGACCGGCCTAGCTGGCGAGGATTGTTGGTTGAGGCCGTGGTTCACAATGGACTGTCTGCGCCACCTTAATTAAGTAAGTAAGATGCAATCAAACCAGCTGCTTTCGCATCATTTTTTACCCAAGTCGTGTACTTCTTTTTTTTCGCCTCCGAAGCACCATCCTCTAGCACCGGACACTCTTCATCACCATTTACTATTTTAGTAAGTTCATAAGCACGTAACAACATTCTCACCTGCCATTTCCATTTTGGCCAGTCACTTGTATTCTCGAGATAATCCACAGAAATTTTGTAGTCCATTGATGACGCCATGTTCATCTACAAGTTTTGTTTTTGTTAATATCAAAATTCACACCGACGTTTCTATTTATTCCCGAATTTAAACAACTTTTTTTTATCTTTTACGCAGTTTTCAAGGATCTGGGTCCATAACCTGATGTAAAAACTGCAATAAAATACTTAATATCTTGAAAATATAAAAAGACGCAACCACTTTACTTGAGAACAAATTAAAGATGAAGTGTTATTGTTCAGTTAATTTAAAATAAACCAGACAATTTCAGTATAGAGTAGGACAGAGGTATATGACAGAAGATAGATAGATACATTCTCAGATACAAAAAGGTGTGTTCACATAAGTGTAGATACGTATTTATTTTGGAGTTTATATTTGTTCCAACATTAATGAACAAACAACGTTTGGAATAGATCCAACTCTGTTCGAAAATTGTGGAATATTTGTTCATGAATTCGTTGATTGAGTTGTGATTGTGAAGACTTCGTTGCTGAGTTGTCGCGCCGGTTGATCGATCTGCTGTAAATTTATGTTCAGATGCCGTATCCAAACTCGAAGGGACGATATACATCTCCTCTTTCGACGTCATATTTTGGTATGATACCTGCACTTCAACCTTTGCTCTTGGAGCGAATATCTCTCCTAGTCTAAGAGCTGGCGACAAAAATAGTTACGTCATTTGATAACGCAAATAATTAATTTTATTGTAATTCTTCAACACTGGTGACAAAGACAAATATTCCCGAAGTCTGCCAAGCGTCTGTTGGTCGGTGTGATGGCCATGGACCCCCAAAGGGGTACAAAAATCAATGAAGTTACGTCATTTGATAACGGCTGATTTTTTCCTGGGTTGTAGTTAGTGATGTCAGTTACTCGTTTTTGACATTGTCAGACATTTTGGGTGGTGGAAACGGCCGGCAGAAATGGGCGGAAAAATCAGGCCTACTTACGTCATTTGATAACGATTCTGATAAAAACCATAGTTTAGGTGGGCTCCTCAGTAGTCTACATACGCGTTCGCTGAAAAAAAAATCTTGGTGGAAAGTGCCCGGCAGACGATGTCAAAGATTGGATGATTTTCCGATATTATGATCAATACCAGGTTGTATATAGTAAAATTATTTTTTTTTTTTCTAAGCAGTTTTATATAAGTTGAAGTCAGAATATTAAAATAAACTTAAAATTTATTCACAAAACATAATGTACTTTTAATTTAAAACATAAATAAATTAATTAATTTTTGTTCTATATAAACTGTTAAATGTCAGAATGTTTACAACTCCTTGTGATCATGATCATCTTCTTCGTAGGCGTCATCATCATCATAATTTCTGTCGTCTGCAAAAATTATTATTATAACAAGATTGTCAGGATATCCACATTAATTTCATTGAATTGTTATACTGTAGCATACATGTGACATCAATTGTAAAACATAATAAATAAATTGTTGGCACAACAGCTCCAAGCGGGGTCGGGGCCTGTGACTTACACTCTCAACCATTCCTGTGTGTGCGTTGATATTCTGAATGAATGGATGAGACCTACAATTTACCGCCGAACCCTAACGGCTAACAGAGAAACACTTTTCATGACATTAATTACTCTTGGAGGATTTGTCACTTCCCCGCAAGAGGCAGTACCCCGGAAATGAACTTAGGTGGAGTAGTCAGGGATCGAACCCTGAACCTTAGGCGTGGCAGTCCGACACACTAACCACTACGCCACGGGGTACTACTATCTGACATCAATTTTACCGTCGTAATTATTTGGTTGAACAATAATGTATAATAATAATAATGTAAAATAATAATGTCATTAACAATGTTCCTGTTGCACCCAACCATTTTCTTCAGGTAATAATTGTATAGGTTGCTTTAAATTAACGTTTCGCCAAAGGCTGCAAATATAATGGGCTCGTAAAATTTGTTGCTGTACTTCGGATTTACAAGTTGGCAAATTGGAAGCGTCGATATTTTTAAAAGGTTTGTTGTCAGGCTTTTCGCCTTTAAAGTTGTGGTGAAAATTTCGAATTTTCCTTCGATTACGTTATCGGCTTGTCTCACGCTATACATCCGACAGACAAATCTTCCAAGAATTAAAAATACCTCATCCTGTGACTCAACCTGTTGAGTCAGGGTTGAATCAGACAGTTTCACAAACGCTTATTTGAATTGTGAGCTCTTTTCAAGGAGGGTAAAAGGTTTAAATTTTACTTTCCTGAAGAATGCCAGGTTGTAGTCGCATCCAGTCATAGCATGGAATCCCAATAAGGCTCTTGACAAAGAGCGGCCTAGGTTGTCATATAGTTTTGTGATATCTATATACCTTTGGTTGTTCGCCACACCAACATCCATATAAATATTCGTTGAATAAGTAAGGCGGTCCATGTTTTCATTATAATTAGAATATCTGTGTCTGAGCATTTGATAACAACGTTTGCGTCACAGGCAATATTGCAGATATTGTACACTATTTTCGTATCGGCTTCTTCATGATTCGCTAGACAAATTTTCTACTAGTGTTCGCTTCACAGAACTTTCGACGACCACATAGCTATAGCATTTATCAAACATTTGAGTTAATTGTTTTATTGCCAATAAGAGGTGCCATTTCATAGCTCGACCAATCTGCAATAAAAAAATTAACTAGTGCATGCTTAAAATGAGCGTTTTTCAATTCTTTTCCAAAATCGGTTGGTCTTGCTTGATCTGTACCGGAAATGACATATTAACGATTTTGGTATCCGTCTCTTCGTTCACGTTCAAGACCTTTGATGGAAGGTGAGAAGTATTGGTCAAAGATGATATCCACTCTTGATGCACTAGATCGAGTAAAAATTTGGATAACTTTTTTTGATATATTGCCATACAACTTTGGAACTTCTATCATCAGGTGTAAAATGAAAAATCCATCGCATATTATGATGTTGATACTCGGTGGTGGCTCACTCATAATTCTTTTCTCCAATAATTTCAGTAACGCCGCTTTATTAGTCTTGAAAATTGTCCCATCAATATGGCACATAGACATTGGAACAGGAGTTAAAGGGTACGATAGCACCTTCGCAATGTCAATACGTTGTTCCATTGATAGTCCCAGCATTCGCCCAAACAAGTCTCTCTGCATCTTTATTTCTTGTAACTTTGATTCCAATTTTCACTAATTTTTTTTTTCGGAAGCACTGGAGAAATTGAAAATGGTGTTTCTTTTGCTTGGCTTCTCAAATCGATCATTTGCGATAGCACATTCTGAAATAAAATTTTCACGCAATTGATTGCCAGTTTTTTCGACATTGGCTAAGAAATCGGTGACGACGTCTGACGCTGCTTTTCCCGTTCAAATGTTGCATAAAATTTCTTTATCTAAGTCTGTACGAAACGGATTAACATTTTTTGTGGTACTCAAGGGCTTTTGATTCCTCGATCTTGCTTAAAAAACTCAAATCACTTTGTGTTCTCGCTTCTGCTCCGAAAAACTTCATCAGCGATATGTAGCTTAACTTCCAATACCTTTTATTTCAATCGAAACTTATGGCAAAACGGGAGCCGGACATAATCCCGAAAAAAAATGACCCCGAAAAGCCAAAATCCCGAAAAGACAAAATCCCGAAAATCAACAATCCCGAAAAGCCATAATCCCGAAAACTGAAAATCCCGAAAATCCATAATCCCGAAAACAATTATCCCGAACGGCCAAAATCCCGAAAAAAATCATTATAAAGAAAACATTTTCAAACCACACATTATAATGTAAATAGAGTATTTATTATTTTGTCAATAACATAAAAACAAATTCAATAAAAAACAATGAATTCATAACAAAAAATAGTTAATAGAAATTATAACAAAAATAGACAGAAATCAAACTAGACTTATGTTATAAGCTATACCCTTGAGGAAATTGGTGTGAGACCGATCACTTCGTTCACTTTATACTTTTCTTATTTGTTTTTCTCTTTATATGAACCGGCTTCTACTTTTTATTTCTTGGCCTAAAATAATTTTTTCGACACAGTTCTTCACTCTGATTTGCTCTTCTCCCAGAAGAGCAATGAGTGCGTACACCGCAATGTGAGGCCGCCCTGCAAGCACGTTTAGTCTTCGATGCCAGGCTTCTACACTGTTTTGTGTGCGCGGAAGATTTGCTTCAAGAAGACTAGTAACTGACCAAAATGTCGGAGGATATTGCGGAACAGGTGGAATTAGTAATCCATTTGCCTTCCTCTTCTTATTTTTGTTTCCTATGCAATGAAATGAAATTATTTACTTGAAAGTAAATATGTAAATTCGTATTAATTACCATAAACATAATTTTCTTCAAACCACTTTACAATAAGCCGAGGAATATTATTACAAATAGATTTTAGAGTCTCAAAGGTAGAAGAAACTTCTCCCTATGGAACAAAAGCTAAACTTTTAAGCATCCTCATGTCCAAACTAAAATCTGCAAAATACAAGTACACAATGTACATCATTTAAGTAATTCCTTACTTTTCAATAAAATTAATTAATGTTGTTTACCTTTGGGTTTTCGGGATTATGGGTTTTCCGTATTTTGGGTTTTCGGGATTGTTGGGTTTCGGGATTTTGTCTTTTCGGGATTTTGGTTTTTCGGGGTCATTTTTTTCGGGATTTTGGCAAAACACACATGTATTCTTACATAGACTGTTATTTGCATTGCACATAGCAATATATCCTCTGCCGACATAGACGAATGTATTACTTCAAGGGTTTCAATATTACTGCCAGCACAAGCAATGACATAATTGGTTGGTGGCTTTGTTAATATCGATGGTTGCACTTCTCTCAAAGAGGAAACGGTCCGCGCAGAAGTTGACGGTTGCAATGATACGGGAGACTCACTCAAATCTTCGTTATTTTTAATATTTTATATATGAAGGTATGTAATGTAGGTACATACCTATTCTTGAATTTTGTTAATATAATAATAAACCCGGTATTTATCATAATATCCGAAAATCATCCAAACTTTGACATCGTCTGCAAGGCACTTTCCACCAAGATTTTTGTCAGCGAACTCGTATATAGACTACTGAGGACCAACCTAAACTATATTTTTTAAAAGAATCGTTATCAAATGACGTACCTAAGTAGGCCCGATTTTTCCGCCCATTGGGGGGCGTCTGCCGGCCGTTTCCACCACCCAAAATATCTGACAATGTCAAAAGCGAGTCCGTGACATCACTGGCTACAACCTAGGAAAAAATCAGCTGTATCAAATGACGTAACTTCATCGATTTTTTTACCACTTTGGGGGTCCATGACCGCCACACGCACCACTAGACGCTTGGCAGACTTCGGGATTATTTGTCACCAGTGTTGAAGGATTACAATAAAATTAATTATTTGCGTTATCAAATGTCGTTACTATTTTTGTCGCTACCTCTCCGTCTATCCGGTATATGAACGAAAACCAACATCTACCTCTTTCATGGGAACTTTTATATTTAACTTTTGGAAATCTTTTTCAGGCAGCAACGTTAACTTTTATATTTAACTTTTGGAAATCTTTTTCAGGCAGCAACGTTAACCCCGCTCCGGAATCCACTTCAAATTCGACATCCCATTGATTTAGCATCTATGAGGAATTTCCTGTTATCAATTAAATTTATGTTTATTTCCCGTAAACATCAATAATTTTATTTAAGTGATGTATGTGGTCGGAATAATCGTAGTTTTCATTATCTGTAGAATAACTTGTAATTGCGTTGGTTTTTTGATTTGATTTTCTTAATAAATTTTGTATGCACACTCGTTTGACATGACCGCGTTTTTGCAGTGTTCACAATTAAGTTGATTTTTATTTGTTTTGCAGTCATTAGCCAGGTCACTATCTCTACCACATCTGAGATATAATCCTTCGATTCCGAGACTTTTATAATCGATAAATGATTTCGATTTTTTTTTATTTTGAACGCTGTTGTGCTTGCCTATCTGAAGCTTGGCTTTGATTTTTTTTTATTTTGTTGTCGATAATTTGAACTTCTAATTTTGTTGATTTCTACATTTGATGAGTTAATTTTGTATGAAATTAATTTACAATCAATCTTTGATACCTCGAGCTTCATTGCCTTTTCAACTATCTTGTCGAATTCTAAGTTTTTTATCTTCTTCTTGGGGAAGCTTTTCACGTATAGTATTTTCTCGCAGACCTCGAATGAATTGGGCACGAAGAAAAATGCTGGCTACGGATTTGCCACACTTGAAGTCGAAATTGCTATGTATAACGCGTTGTCGAAGTTTTGCGACGTATTCATTTATGGAATCCTTTTTATTTTGGTACTCCGACAAGAAATAATGTTGTTCGACTAAAAAATTCTGTGTTGTACAATAATGCTTTTCCAACAATTCAATGAAATGGTCATACTTTACCTCATTTATATTTTTCGGAGCTGCCAACGATGTTAATAAAGCATAGTTTGATGAACCAATATATTGTAAAAGGAGTCTAGCGCACATTACTTTGTCTGTGAAAATATTTTTTATTTGGAAATGATTTTCTAGTCGTTCCTTGTAGTTCTTGAATTGTTCAATCTTAGAGTCGAAATAATCGAAATTTGAAATTATATTAATACTCGTACTATTTGCCCTCCTTTGTTCTGATGGTTGATTTTGCAAGGCTGATGTCATGTTGGTCATTGCTTCAATCAGCTGAGAAAGTTGATCGGCATCCATTTTAATTTTCGATTCGATGATTTCTGCAATTTAATTAATTTTTGTAGGTATGTTTGTAATTCACCTCGTCGCCAATATTGTTTTGTCGATCTTGCCTTTAGAAGTAATTGATAAAAACCAGATTAATGTTAATTCATGTTTTATTCAATAATACTTAAAATAGGAATTATATGTTTCAATAGCTTAATATATAATTGCAGGAAAAAGAACAAGTAAGCGCAAAGAATGACTTTATGTGTGAACATGTGGAGAAGCACCAAAAGAAGAAGGAATACTCGTTACATATGCATATCATAATTTAAAAATGAAAAATGAGACAATTATAGTATTTAAATGAATGAGACAAATACATTATAATTATTAAATATTAAGCGTTGTTCGTTTACTTGAAAATTTAAGGATATGACACAATCCCTCCTCTGAGTCATATGGTCACTTGCTCCTGAAACAAGAAATCAAGTTTCCTCATGTCCATCTTAGTTTGGGTTGGGTACGAAATCCCGATTGACAGCATCCTGAACGACAGAATCCCGACTGACAAAATCCCGATTGCCGAAATCCCGAATCCAAAATCCCGAATGACAAAATCCAGTATCCAAAATCCCGAATACCAAAATCCGGTATATAAAATCCTGACTGACGAAATCCCGATTTTGTCACTACTTTTTTTGGTACTATCTACTACTATAAAAAAAAAAAATGTGTATGCTCGTTTTGATTTTTTTTGTCGATGTTTACGATTTGAGGTACCATTTTATAAGTATTTTTATTGGAGTGAAGTGTTTTCTAAGTGAAGTGAAGTGCTTTGACGTAGACTATTATCCCGAAAGACTAAATCCCGACTGAAAAAATCCCGAATGACAAAATCCCGACGAATGAAATCCCGACCAACAAAATCCCGAATAACGAAATCCTGACCGACAAAATCCCGACATACAAAATCCCGAACGACATAATCCCGAACGAAAATAAAGCGAGTGCGAAAATTCTGTGTATTGTTCCGTGTTGAGTTTTTTTTTGTGTGTGTAAAATCGATTTTTTTAAAATGGATTCCAATATACATGTAGAGTAGAAGTTATGAAAACCGCTCTTTTCAGGGCGAAAAAATAATTTTCAAAAAGAGATATAAATTGATATTCAACACAATGATGCAAATAAGAGTTCAGATTTCCAGTTTTCTGTGTTATGTCGGTCTGGATTTTTGTATTCGGGATTTTGGTTTTCGGGATTATGTCGTTTTTGTCCCCGAAAATAGTCGGGATTTCTTGCATTCGGGATTTTGGAAATCGGGATTTCGTACCGTTCCCTCTTAGTTTTGTATTGAAGCCAGAGCCTCATTGACAAGTCCCTCTCCTTGAGATTTTTCTCTACTGTTTGTTTGTGCGCGACTCCAACATTCTCTTGCCCAATGTCCAGGTTATTATTGTTAAGAAAAGAAAGATGATCATTTATAAAAATATAGAAGATTTATTGTTCACATTAAGTTTTTATGAAGTAACAAAAAAAAAATAGAAGAAGGTTAAAAGTAAGTTAAAAACGGCATATTCACAATGCAGTTCAGAAGTGGTAATTAACGTAGACATAGACAAAGATGGGTTGCTGCAACGTACTAAGCTAACAATGATTTTATAATACATATTAATGAAATACTTTTTTAACAATCCCAATTATTTCTACTTAATGTTTTTTTTTCATTTGCAGAGCGTTCTAAAAACTCATCAATTCTAGGAGACGAGCCGGACCTGTTCAAAGGAGCACAGGGCCGGATTGGTCTAAATTCGAGCAACGGTTTTGCCCATCAAGCATTTGCCGCTGCCTCTGCTAAGCCTTCTCCACTTATTCCTTCATTAAGAACAACCAAAATTAATCTAAACGCTACATTAAATGACTCAGAAATGGGCTATGTGCCGACGGTTGGACGTTGGGGTGCCGAATGGCCAAGTTGACTCGCCGAAGCCAGCTTGGGATGTCATTTTAATGGATCGATCGTCGGATCAGTTGGATTGACTACAGCCTTTACTAAATCGATTAACGCCGATCCGGACAAAATATGTAATCAATCACAGGATCATGTCAGGACAATTGTCCAAAATGGTCAACAAATCGTGGACAACGATAATGATGATAATGATTATGATGATGATGATGAGGATGAAGACGAGGCACATGTTGAAAATAATTCTAGTGAGAATATTTGCGGTGCAGCATCCGGTCATCTGACATCTGGTGCAGTGTCATCGTTTGGCGATGCAGACAGGTGCAGAAACATCCTTCAGCTTCTGGAAGAACAGCAGCCAAAGCATCAACACCACCCAGAGAAAAGTTATTGGTGGGCTGCTGAAGATAGCTACAATTTAACTGCTTTTAATCAAACAAATGGTGTCTGGCCATTGAAACATCCATTACCATTACCAGACTGGTCAACGGACATTAAGGGCACTCTTAACTTCGATAATGTTTGGCAGTATGAAGATTTGAATGCACTGATTGAAGCAAAACTACATCATTTGCTTGAAGAAACCCACTATGACACAGTTCATTTATTTGTTGATTTCTTCAGAGCCTTTAAGAAAACCCGGCGCTCTGATTTGAAGTCATTTTTTCAGTTCTATGATGTTCCGATTAACCGCCGCCATCACATGTGCGTCAGTTTGGCCATGGAGATCATGACAAAAATTATGGAGATCTTTCCAATTCTGGTCAAGTATATGTACATTGTGTCTTGTGAGGAAGATGTTGCAGCTCTGCGTGACTATATTGAAACCAGCGAAGAGTGTGGTCTCAACTCTCCAGAGTCTAATGTTGAGAAGGAGCATGCAATGGTAGCTATGCGCGTATCGATTGGAGGACGTCGTGGTATGATGATCCTAGATCCTGGTTACCATGTTGCTCGGGCAGTCACAGTCATGGAGGATCAATTGTATCCTCATACAGGTAAGGCATTATTTGCTTAGCTTTTTGTATTGAATTCCCTTAATAAACTATCAATTCTCAAAAGGTTGGTTTACACAGTCTATCGAACAGCATTGCCAGAGGGAGTACTGCTATAACTTTAGCATACACAGCACCAAATACATTGATTGGATGGAACGTGAAACACGCAACAATCAACAAACCTACAAGACATCATTGGTTTATGCTGAGCACCCATATTTGACAGCAATTGATGTAACAGTACGCAGGAACTTAGTCTACAATTTCCGTTCGCTGCTGGCGCGTGATGCCAAGGGTAGAGTTCTGGCTGGAATATATTTGCCTTTGATGTCCAATACTAATGAGGCCCAGTTCACTATGTTCTACGATGGAACAAATGATCAACGCGTTAAAGTTAAATTCATGTTTAACGTTTTCAAGAATCCAAATAAGGTATGCTTTTACTTTTTTTTTGCCAAACAGTAATCCAACCGTTTCTTTTACATAGATCCCTGAACATGTTTTGTCGCATTTAGAAAAACTGGCACCCCAGTTGAATATGATCTACTCTGATCTTCTTGAACTATGCACATCTCTAGCTGAAGCCGTTACAGACCAAGATTTCATCAAACAAGTACTAGCTATCAATGATGACATCAATTCAATGTCAGCGGACAATTAATTGACACTGAAAACCACACATCATCATTTTGTAGAGGATATTGTTATTAACGCGTATTCATTTGCAAACTCTTTTAAGAAGATTTTAAATGCTTTTGTTAAATTTATTTTTCGTTTGGTTTGTATAGATTAATAAATCATACATTATGTAGATTACAAAATCATATTTAAAAAAAATATTTAAATATATTTTTAAATCCCACAAACACACATTTAATTTTTTTTTTGATTTTCTATTCACTTTTTCCGGAAAGTATGTATAAATACAGTCCGTAACAATTGGAGAACAATTGTTTTTTCTTAAACTAACTGTTTTGGGATGACTTTGATTAAGAGAGCTTTTAAATTTATTTTTTATGGTAACGGGCCTTTTTTTGCAAGTTCTTTGTGGATTTATTATAAAACGTATTTTTTTTTGTAATATAAGAATAACCTCAACTATCTTTCTTACTCAGTGTAAGCGAAAGTTTAGCAGCTCGATCATCAAAAAGCTCTCGGGAGTGATAATCGGTTTATTTCTTGTGTTTATGATCTGTTTTAGTATAAATGTGTTAAAAAAAAGTGCAACGGAAATTGCTTAAATGTAAACTTACCATGAGCAAAATCCAAAAAAAAAGTCCAAAAGTAGTGAACAGTTATTTAAGAAATCCATTATTTTACGGACAAAACTACAAAGGCCGTACTTCAATGCTTCCAATTCAACCCATTCCCTAAGTAAGATTAGACTATAAGTAGAGTAATTAAGAGTGCCGGACACCTGAAGAACTTTAAACTTAAAAAAAAAACCACAACTTAACAAAGCGTGAAAACAACAGCGGCTCAGTTTTGCAAGATCGCACATGTCTTGCAACACTGATGGAAGGAGTCACTCAAACGATTGGCGGAAAGTGATATTTTCTGATGAAAAGAAGTTCAACCTCGAGGGGCCCAACGGGTAGGTACATCTATTACTTTCATGATTTAAGAAATGAAAAATTGTTTTTTGACCGTCATCACACCCGCGAGGGAGGCGTTATGGAATGGGGCGCCATATAATATTATGGAACTATCAACTACAAACAAAGAGGATCTTGTTGAAGCTATCAAAGAGGTGACCCCTGTTCTGTAACTTCGTCGATAACTGTTCGCATCGATACAAAATGAAACGAAACATTATATCCATATCGCATCTGGAAATAAGTCGGTTTCTGTAAGTCCATGCTATATTCGTAAATTTCAGTCTTTGTTTGACTGTAACTTTCAATTGAAGTCGATAAATTGAGCTGTCACATAAACACTTAAAATCTAACAAACATTTTATATTGATGTTCTTGTTGATGTTTTTTGGTGTTTTTGTAAAATGTATTTGTGAATACGTGAATCTCGTGTATTAAGAAAAAAAAAAAACATATTTGCTTATGGAGGAAATGCATCCACATAATTATGACTCAAGGCAAAGGATCACCTTTATTCCCATCCCCATTCGTCTGTGTGCAGCAATGGACTTTGCGTCAGGGTCATATCAAAGGGACATTGGCCAATTTTTTTTTGGCGGCTATGAGCCGAACGTGTCCCAAATGGTGTCCCGAATGATAGCCGAAGTATCGGCAATCCTGCAGAACAAATTGGGTAAAAAATGGATAAAGTTCCCAAGGGAACAAGAATACGATATTATATTGACAAAAATGGTGGGTGGTTGGTTGTAGGTGGGTTGTGGACAAAATTGACAAAAATTGTTGGTTGGAAGTTGAGGTTTAGTGGGTGGAGGGGAGGAGAGTGCTTGGATGGTGGTGGGGCTGGTGATTTATTTTACAGGAAATAATTGTTTTTCTGTAAAAAGATGAGCACACACAACAATTCAAAAATTGCTAAGGTTGCAGAACAAATTATTTGTTAACATCTTACGTGATACCTCCCTCATGCTTTAAGAAAAACAGACTTTTAGCACTCTATATTAATCGGCAACTCTTAGTGTGAGAGGAGCCTTACCTATGAAAGTGGAGCTCACAATTAATAACCTCGAGGCAGGATGCGTACCTCTCCAGCAACACTTCAATATAATAGCTTTGTTTGTTGAACTTTACCCAGGGTCGCCCTGGGTTTTCTTGACAACTCCAAGAGTTTTCAAAAAAACCTGGGTTTTTCGGTTCTCAAAAAACACATGACGGCTGCTGATTGTAAATTTTTCACAACGCACAAAATCAAAAGTTTCCATTTTGCTTTATTTGTTCGATTTATATTTACTTTCATCAAAATAAATGCATTCGCTTGCATTTCATTTAGTTTTATCGAAAAAAAGATATGAAAAATCAAATACAGAGAAAAACATAAGCGAGAGCTACAGTGCGTTTGCAACGAACTGTTGGATACCCTATTCCCTATATTTTGTATGTGTATGCGTATGCCTCCCGTAGCCAGCCGATGTTTCAGTTTCAGAAACAAAATTCTTCTTTAGCAGACAGAAAAAAATTCAATAACATTAATTTTGTGTGGTGTGATGTTCAATTAGTGCTGGCAAAATAAAAAACGGCGTGCAAAATTAAAACTTTTTATTGCCAAGGCAATTGGTATGAGCTCAGTGACATTCAATTTTATAGCTACGTAACCAAGGAATATAAATCTAAGTGTTCATCTTTTTACTTCAAAACTGTGACCGATAGTTAAAAAACGTTAAAAAATTAATGCCTTATACAACTTTTGACGGAAACGCCCCTTAAAAGTGGGCATGTCTTAAAAATTTGAAGCACTAACTGAGCTTTGATCAGTATTTAGGCATATATGTAAAACTACTAGTTTTTAAACGATCTTACCTGAACTAAGGTATTTTATCAAAATCACGCTTTCAAAAGTGGGCGTATTGAAAAAATGTACACAAGAAAATGTAGAGATATATTTTTCATAAAACGAACGTAAGGGAAAAAGGTTTAAATTGAATATTGGTAGTACCTTAAATTTTTAAAACTACGTTTTTCGTTCTTTCATGAAGAGTGGGCGAAAGCCAAGCCCAAAATTCAAAAATTTCTTTTCATGCACAAACGATTTAGTTTCTACTAAGAGACGCAAAATTTTAGCTTGCGGATTCATTATTAATACCGTTTATTTACAAAAACATTTTTTAATAGTTTCTATTGAAAAGTGGTTGTCAGCCACGCCTACAATCAAATTTATTGATTTCATACACAAGATGTTTATGTGCAAGTAATCCCCACAAAATTTAATGTTTTTCTCTATTATAACATTTGTTATTTTATAAAAACAATATTGATGGTTTTGTATGAAAAATGGGCGTCAGCCACGCCCAAACTGAAATATTTTTATTTGATTGGAAGAAGGTTTTCCTAAAGCTTGCGTGTGCAAAATTTTAGCGTTATGCTTTTTTCGTAACTGTACAAAAAACATAATTTAATTTTACCAAATTGAGGTTGTTCAACAAAAATGGCGATTGTGGGCGTGTTTGTGGTTCAAGTGTTACTGGTTCAAGAACTTAGCCTTACTCTTGAACCAAAGATTATATATACCACGGACGGACGGACATGGCTAAATCGACTAGGCTTTTGATTCTGAGTCAGAATATATATACTTTTCTATACCTAACGGTATTAATTCTCTATGTTACAAACTCCACACCAAATATAATATACCCATTCTATGGAATAGGTTATAAATACACAAGAAATGCTTGACAGCAAAAGTCACTTCAACAGCTGATGCGTTACCTCAACTCGCCCCAGCTAAATAGCAAGATCGACTTCAGGGTGACTTCAGGGCGACCCCAGGTTTCAAAAAACAGAGAATTTTGTATTGAGGGCGAGTTGAGGCAATTCAAAAAACGCGCTGTGGCGACCCCAGGGTGACTTCAAGGCTCAACAAACAAAGCTAATAATTGAATAAACTAGGGTTGCTCAAAAAACATCGATACATCGATGTTAAGTATTCGATGTATCGAATAAATCCGATGTTTCGCACCCTTTCGATGTTTACCGATACATCGATGTTTTTTATTCGATGCATCGAATGAAGCAATCATTGAAAAGACTCACTCAAAGTGCCAAATCTACAGTTAAATTTATTTCACATGCTCTCTTCTCTTTCAATTAATGTATCAGTGGGATGGTGTATTTCATTCGATCCATATTGAATAAAGCAAACATCGTACAATACACACTCACAACTCACAGTCAACAGTACCTAACCGAATCGATTTCAGTGTTCTGTTTCTGTTTAATTCATGTCATACATAATATGCTCTCTTCTACTTTATATATCCAGAGACAGACTACACGATGCAGCTGCACAAGCGTACGCTGTCAGTGTCAAGTTATATAGAACAGAAGTAGAAGCAGAAGTAGGGTTGCTCAAAAACATCGATACATAGAAAACATCGATGTTTTTATGTGATGCATCGACAAACATCGATGTAAGGTTACGATGTATCACATCGAATAAAACATCGATGTTTTTTTTCCATGAGCATCCCTAAAATAAACTGCAGTCTATCATATAAATGTGCAGAGGCATATGAGTTCCAAATGTTTGTTTTAGCAGCAAAATCGTCCGTCAAGAAAACGGCATAATTCTCTGATTCCGTCCGGCCAGTAATTTTTTGAATGCTGTCTACACCTTCAAAGCCACTGTTACAGAAATAACCCATAATAAGTCAAATAATATTTCGTAGCTGCGTTGTAAAACAGTCTCTATTAAAAACAAATTTACTTCTCTTCCAATTTATAAATTATATTTAAGTACACATATTTTGCAATTGTAATATTGTAATCAATAGATAAGAATAAGTTTCACATCCGCATATAGCGCCTGGTCAGAAGCTAATGATAAAATAATAATAATAATAATAATAATAATTTTAACTATATGCCTGTAAGACCCAAGGTCTTTTGAATGCAAACTGCACGGCAATAGTTAGAAGGAATAGAGTGATAGGAAAGATTTTTTGTTGGTACAATGGTTTGTGAAATAGGTGATATTTATCTCATGAAAATCCCACGAGTGACGTCCAGTTGAAGCTGGGGGAAGAAAAAGGAAAACATTCCACATTTTGGCGAAAATGACTTATGAATGCATAAGTGTAGATATTTATATAGCACACCTAATGAGTCTAAAAAGGAAAACATTCCAATAAAAGCTATGCCCCCTTATCAGTAAATTCTGGGCTTATCTTCAAATATTTTAACTCAATTTTTTGGCATGTTACTTCTCAATGCTAGCTTTACATTTGTTCCTCAGTGAGTTTTTGAAAGTGCCTTTTAGTTTCGGAAGTAAACAGTTTTTTCGATTTGCCAAGAACTACCATTTGTGGAATGTTTTCCTTTTTCTTTTTCGATTTGCCAAGAACTACCATTTGTGGAATGTTTTCCTTTTTTTCTCACTGATTCAATTCGTTTCAATGGAAAAATTTGTCGGTTGTCAAACAGGATGATGCGGTTAAATGTGTTTCGTTTTAATTCACGGCGTTCTTCGGTTATTTTTTTCGATGCGATAATTACAGAACAGGGGTCCCTGGGCAAGTATTTCTCTTGATCTATTAAAATCTTTATATGATTCATTGAAATATCGCATTTTGACGTTATTCAAAAAAGGGGAGGTTTTACAATGTAATAAAATGATTGTGTAAATACAGCTTATTGAATGGATAAAAAAACCTTTCTCAAAAAAAATACCTATTTGGTTTTCATTTTAACTAAAATAAACATGGTGGTGCTATTGTAGTGTTAAAAAAGTGCATTTAATTATATACAAAACAAGTAAAAAAAAGTCCCGTTATCTTAAAAAAAATGTTAAAAGCTCTTAATTTCAGAAACTCTCGCTCTTACCTTGTCATATAATGCATAATTCCTTAAATACGCATCGAAGATTTCCCAAAACAGTTAATAATAATAATAATAATAATTTTATCTATATGCCTGTAAGACCCAAGGTCTTTTGAAAGCAAACTGCACGGCAATAGTTAGAAGGAATAGAAAGATAGGAACATTTTTTATTGGTACAATGGATTGAGAAATAGGTGATATTTATCTCATGAAAATCCCACGGGTGGCGTCCAATTGAAGTTGGGGGAATATTGAAAAGTTGCTGCTCAGGCTGGGGCTCGAACCCACAACTCCACCAAGCACTTCATCCACTGTACCATTGCCACCCGAAAATCCGCAAAACCACTCTCGACTTGATCTCGAACACTTTTCATTTTCCGTAAAGCCAAAAAAGCAATCATTATTCGATCTCAGATTTAATCTAGATCACTTTTTGCGAATCTGGATTCAGAGCCAGATTTACACATACCTACTTTCACGCACACAGAAAATTGACATCCTAAACGTCATCAGTTGGGAATTTGTTTTTCTCAATGTGGTTTTGTGAAAAGAAGCACATTTTTTTGCAAAATAATATTTTATAATTTTTTTTTTCATGCAACCAGTAAAATTGGGAAATCTAGATCAAATCTGAAATTGTCGTAGAATTCACCATTAGTTAAGTAAAAACAGTATCTGAGGCTGTCCAATTGTTACGGACTGTATAATAAACCTACTAGGTACGTATCTGTATATATATATATTAGTTGTTTTAATAGGTATCTATCGACAGTGAGTAGAAGAGAAAGAAAATTATTCGCTATAAAACCACAATCACCACTAGAAAAAAATTTTAAAACATCTCAGTCACAACCTTTCGTAAAGAATTGAAATATCTTTGGATAATTAGGACAAATATCTCGCAACATTTTTTGCTAAACTATCTCACATCGAGACATCGAATACACCAAGAAATCATCGTAGGAAAAAATGATGATCTTCAAAAACATTTTCAATAATTTTAGTCTAGAAAATTGTCAACATTGCGACAATTAAAAGTTTTTACAATTTCGGAAGCTCGAAATCCGAAGCTCTGACATTCCATGTAGAAAGTTTCAAGAATTCAATTATGCATTTCAGCTTCAAAGGATTTCTTGTTTTAAAATGTATACGAGTATTTTTGTTCAACTAAATTACTTATATTATTATTGAACACATATTATTAATACCTGATGAATAATAAATTACTTACTTATTTAACATTGTTATTATCATAGTAAAACAATTTATGTATGTAATAACAATACATTTATTCAAAATGATTTCAGATTTCTAATAAAGCATTTAAAATGGAACGAACATTGTTTTATTAAATTTTTATTGATCTTCGAAGATTTGCATGGAATGTAACAAATCTATATATATAATATATATATATATATATATATATATATATATATATATATATATATATATATATATATATATATATATATACAGGGTGATTCACCAGCGTTGTGCCAAATAGCTAGAGCGTGTAGGTTAAGTTGAGACAAGAAAAAAATCGTATGGGAGGGGGGGTCTATTCCCCTCCGTTTAGCCGGGAGGGGCAATTTTCTGAAAAATTTACTTATTTTGTAAGAAAAAATATTTAAAATCAACGGGTTCGTTTACAACACCGTGTTATACCTTTTTGGAAAGCCAAAAACTTCTCCTTTTATTTTGTTTTTAAATTAAATTGTTTTAACGAATAGTTTAAAAAATATAAATTTTCAAACTCAAAATTTTGAAAAAAAATTTGAAAAAATAATTTTTTTCTGTCTCAACGTAGCCTACACGCTCTAGCTTTTTGGCACAACGCTGGTGAATCACCCTGTATATATAAATAAAAGTGATTTTTATTTACTTTTATCAAAATACATAAATGCATTCACTTGCATTTATTTTAGTTTTTTTTTTTTTTAAATATATGAAATATCTAAAACAGAAGAAAAATACACAAGAAACGCTTGACAGCATAAGTAAGTTCAACAGCTGATTCGATACCTCAACTCACCCCAGTTAAATACCAAGATCGACTTCAAGGCGACACCAAGAACAGAGAATTTTCTTTTGAGGGTGAGTTAAGGTGTTCCAAAAAACGAGTTAAGACGACCCCAGGGCAACTTCAGGGCTTAACAAACAAAGCTTATAGTCTAAAGGCTCGCGCAAACCAAAGCGGCTGCGGTGGCGGTGGCGACGTAGCAGGTCGCGCGATAAAGAGCCGGGCAAAAATCTGCTCAAACCAACGCGATATTTTCAGTCCCGGCCAAGCCGTGAAAAACATCATCGTTAGTTGAATTGAAATAATAAATAATAATATTTATTTAATTTAGTTATCCATTAAGTATGTTAAGGAATCTACTTTGAGAGTTTTGGAAAATAGTTTTCATTAATTATTAGCAATTAAAAAAAACTGACCCTTAAGATAAATGGTTTTCCAGATTGAATTGAAGGGGCACAATAGGTCTTTAAGGTCGCAGTGCACTTTCCCCCAATTTAATTCATTCAAATAAAATTTACTTATAACTTTTGAACTATGCTTTACTAAATTATAAAAATGATTTCCTTATTTTAGTTATCAATTAAGTTAAGTAAATTAAGTAAACATTTTTAAAATTATTTAGATCAGTTTTCATTAATTATTTACAATTTAAAAAAACTGACAACTAAGTTTGAAAGTTTAGTCAAGTTAATTTTCTTATACCATTTGAACAAAGTATGCTTGTTTTAACCTCACAATTTGTTCCTCGTTTCATTAGTAATCAAATAAAATATGAAAACTACTCTTGAAATTTAGGAAAACGTTGTTATTTTTTATTTAAAATTTTATTTTAATATTGAATAACAAAATATAACATAATGGTCCAGCCTGGAGCCGCTGTAACGTGCTACTTTTATGGTTTTGGTGCGTGTGTGCAGACCCATCAACCTCAAGCCATCCAAAATGCGTTTACATGCGACAGTGCTACCTTCTTTATAACAGTTTGTCGACGTTACGTTTCGTACCGATACGTTTTAATTGTTTATAGAAGCATTGAATTTGTTTACATTTTGTTAATTATTAGCTAAACTACTTGGTCCTAAATTCTAAAACTTGTTCCTAAATTTACTGGAGCTGCCCCCAATCGATTGATACCATAAAAAGAAAGTTTTGTGACTATGTGCTGCTATGTATACGCCAAACTTAAATTGTTTATAACTTTTAAACTAATTGTTCCTAAATTCTAAAAATGGTTTCCTAAATTTTCCTAAATCATTCCCAAATTATGGAACAAAAAAAATTTAAAATCGGTGATATAGTGCTGCTAAGTATATGGCGGTCGCAACCGTACCGCATGCCATACGTACCTAATTAGAAGTGCCCCCAATGGAATCGTACGTACTCCAGGTTTTTTTAACAATTTCCACTGAGAAACATACATAATTATGCATATAAAATATGATAAAACATATATGGCATCATGTATAGTCTTTTCTATAAATTTGTAATTACCTGACCTAATTTCTAAAAGGATTTTATTAGCACGTTGCTCTTTTTTTTTATGGCATGTCAAAAATACGCACGTATTTATTAAAAGTTGGCCAACTCGTCCGTCGCGGTTTGCGGCTGCGTTTGCGGATCCGTCTCGTTGTGTTCACAACATTGAATTCGTGTGTATTCAATATTTTGACATGAGATACGGCTGCGGCTGCGGTTCCGGCTCCATTTTGTTCCAGCAGTAAAAAGAAAGACAGTTCGTTCAGTGAGTTGGCGGTCTGTATATGTATGTCTGTCAAAGAGGATATATACATAGAGTCCAATCTTGTGCCTTGTTTTGATTTTGTCTACAAGCTACAGCTGTCATATTGTTCTTTTTGTTAAACATGTGTGTGTGCTACAGCTGTCATATTGTTCTTTTTGTTAAACATGTGTGCGTTCACACCTTACTACTTACCTCATCGTTTCTTGTTGTTGTTTCACACGGACAATGAATACAATAGGAAAGAGGCCACGAAAATTTTAGCAGAGGAGGATGGAATGTAGGAAAGATTGGACTCTATGTATATAATTATCCTCTTTGATGTCTGTGCTCCAGCCTACTATAGATTTTATCATAGACATACTATATAATATATATATATATAATATGTCTATGGATTTTATATACAATGACCACACACCCGTATTTATTTAGGAAGATTTTCTAAATTTAATCCCTAATGTTGATGACGTTTACCTACGTGGGGATTTTTCAACAACGTTCCATAGACACAACATATATATGGACTGCTAGTTGCTAACTTAACGTTGGTTCCAACATAACTCACAGCGCTACTCAATTACAGCGTGGAATAGATCCATCATATTTTTCATGATGCCGATGTCATTTTCAATGCAAAAATGTCAATCACTAGGTATTGTATAGTATGTCTATTGTCTATGGCAAAAATCAATTTATTTATTTTATTTTATTTATATTTAAATTTATATTTCTCATTATGTTCAAGTATATTCCCCGCTGTAATTGAGTGGCGCTGTGAGTTATGTTGGAACCAACGTGAAGTTGGCAATTAGCAGTCCATATAATAATATGTCTATGGGTATCACTGATCTCTATATAGGTGGCGGCCGTGTTATTTTGGTAACGTTTTCCACATTTATTGTTAGTTAATCAGGTACGGATGCCAACTCACCATGCAAGGTTACACGATTAAAAAGCTTTATCATAATGAGTTTGGAAGAGGAGCAGACAGATATAAACAGATATAAACTGACTTAAAAGAATTAAAAACATTCTGTTCTGTTTCTTATTTAATCAATGAACAGGATTGACTCAGATATTTTCTCTAGTTTTCCTTAATTAAGTCATCGACGAATGATACAAGCTGTTTGTAGATTAGAAGTCTTTAGGTCAATTCTTGTTTTTGAAAGACTGGAAACTGGAGAAAGTTTTATGCTCAATGGAGACGCACTGATCTCTATATAGAGATCAGTGTGGAGACGCTATGTAAAGGGACAATAGGGGTAGATATTAAATAATTCTTACCAGTTGTCTTTCAATATATCCACACAAATAGCTCCGATCACTAAATTGGGATGCCAAATTCTTGTAATAAATTGATCCTAAAACCACGTTTAGTTAAAAAAAAAACATTGGAATGAACGAAAAAATACGAGCAAGTCTTTAATTACCTTGGCGGATTAAATTGATAAGGCGAAGTCTCTGGTTCCTGCTTTAATTTCAAGAAAAATTTTCCACTTTTCTAAAGTGTGTCTTGTGGTCCTGCGATCTATCTTTTCGTCTGTTTCCAACTACTGTCTTGAATTAATTCAATTTTTCTTGAGCACTGCACTATCTGTGAAATTTTGTTTTTTAAAATAAGTTAAATTTATGATAAAATCAAACAAAAACAAAAACAAATTGCAATTAATAAATAATTTAAAATGCTCACGTCTCACCTTCTAATAATCACTTTTTCTAGTAATAAGAAGTGTCAAATAGGTTTGACGTCTATGACAAACCCCACTTTGCTTATAAAATGTCATGTTCAAATGGGAACACAAAAACTTTTATACCTTATATGGGATACGCTATCCAGTGTAATATAGAGATCAGTGATGGGTATAGCGTAGTGATTGACATTTGCATTGAAAATGACATCTTCATCATGAAAAAAAATAAAATATGATGGGTATTAGTATTGCTATTCGCCACTCTAATTGAGTGGCGCGCTACGTAATTCTCGATTTTAAGCAGCGTTTGTATCGAAACTAAATTCGACTACCAGTCCATTCTATATATATATTATGTCTATGTCAAGTTCCAACGTTCTACACAAACTTCACTTTTTACCTCGTCTACGTGGACCAATTTTCGTTTTATTTTATTACTAGAGGTGTCAGTGTGTGGTGGTGGTCCGAATTCTTTGGTAAAGGATATTTTCAATACAAAAATTATTCAAAGGATTATTTTAATAATTTAACTAAATAAAATGGTAATCTATCAAATAGTCTAGAAATATTTGAAAAACTTGTTAAAAGTAATACTAAATTGCTTGACCGACTTTTACACTCATCAAAAAACAAATGTATACCTTTCACTTTATTTTAGCCTGCTCCAGCTAGTTCGACTGCCGTTGGGAGTGGAAGCCGCTCCCCAAGCAAACTTTCTGCCCCAAGAAGTAGTGCCGCTGGTGGAAGCAATCTTAAACAAAGAAAAACTACAACGACTGCTGCAAGAAGTCGCACCACAGGTGGAGCTGGTTCTGGTGGTATGTGGCGATTCTATACAGATGATTCTCCCGGCATTAAAGTGTAAGCTGAAATCTTACTATATAAAATCTAAATTTAATGAATGACTTATAATTGTACTTTCTCATATTACAGTGGCCCAGTTCCAGTTCTCGTGATGTCGCTGCTTTTCATTGCTTCAGTGTTCATGCTACACATTTGGGGAAAATACAATCGTTCTTAACCACAACTATACTATCTTCAATTAGATGACGGCGACAATTATTTTTCTTTTTCTTATTTTCATACATTTTTCTTTGGTTTTAAGTAATGTGTTAGAAATTTCTTCTTTTAACCAGTTATATAGAAAAGCTAACATTTTAAGTTGTAAAAGATTGAATAAAAGAAAAAATATAATCCATTCCACAATTCGTATGTGGCCAAGTAGTATGTACTAGGAACTAAAACTTAATATAAACAACAAACTGATTTTTGTATAAAATAGCTCCAAGGCTATAAGACTTTGTTTTTTAAGATGAATAGATTGGAAAGCGTGTTTACTAACCTCATCAATATTTGGGAATATCGCCTTTAATTCTTTACTTCACAATCTAAATATATGAACAATTTGTAGCTCCTTTTCGAAATTTAGGGACCGATTTTGTCGACATTTTGCAGTTACAAAAATATAAAAGTGGTAAGTCAAAAATTAAAAAATTGAACAACAATGATTATTCAGATCCTTCTTCTGAAAATCGTTTTTATTTATAAATCGATTTTAATAACATATATTAAATATCCTTAAATTATGGTATAACATTTTTTGTATAGCGGTTACAGAAACTACAAAATAGAGGTATGAGGTGCATTTTAATGTGTAATAATATGCTAACACCTATACAATTAATGCTAAACACTACAATGGCTTACCATTAACCAAAGAACTACAGGTAAAGCTCGGAAATTAGAACTCGCGGAAATTAGAACAACATTTTATATAACGTTAACAGCTTGAAAATTAGAATATAATATTCTAATTTTCAAGCTTTAGAATAGTAGCTTAGAAAAACTTATGTTTTGTTTCGAAAACACTATGTAGGCGTGTATAAATAAAAAAGACTCCCTTTACAACTATCGGTATTAAATTCTTTCTTGCCATTAAAAACAAAAACCCTTCATATTGAATTCAACTGAATTCCCCACAATGGAATGCAAACTTTATGCATGGATCCTACGATTATGTTATGTTTTTTTTTAAAAGGTATAAAAAAGAACTCAGTCTTGAACCTACTATTTTTAATTTTAACGATAAATATATTTACATAGATTTAAGACTAATGTACCAGTTAAGTATTGATCTCTTCTGTTAAAAAAAAAAACGCTTGGAAATTAGAAACATTTGAAAATTAGAATTCGCCAAAACTTTTTTATTCTAATTTTCGAGCTTTGCCTGTATTATGAATGTACTTGTATTTATATTAAAAATAAAAAATAATATGTTACCTAATTACCTATATAATCAAATAGTTTATGTATCAGATGTACAACCATATAATTTAAGAAATGCAAATGATTTTAGACTACCTTTCTTAAGCACAAATAAAGCTCAGAATATTTTATTCCATAAAGGCTTTCGATTATTTAATAAACTTGCCAATTCACTTAAAGTCTGAAAATAATGTTATGATATTTTAAAAAAAATCTGATATTGTATGTAAAGTCTAATTATGTATAATTAATTGATCAACCAAAGTTTTTTTTTTGTTCTAGTTTTAAGATAAACTGTAATTTTAAAAGCTAAAGCTAAAATAAAGAATCAAATCAAATCAGTTTCCTATAGGGTGACATATTGATATTTTCGCTAAGCCCTGAGTCGCCACAAATGATTTTTTATTTTTTGGAAAACCTGGGGTGGAATCACGTAAAGTGATAGTTAACTGTCGCTCTGGTGATAGTCGATTTTGATTATCACCTATACTTGTAAGATGATCGCCAAATGTTGGTGGGTTTTTGGCAAGGTACATAAAGTAAGGTAATATATTCCGCATCTGTCAAAAAAGTAAACAAACAAAATGGCGTCCTCATGTGACCCAAGGCACTGTCGCCAGTACACATTATATTGATTTTACCAAATTTAATTGTTTTAAAAGAAAATAATGAACTGAATTGAGCTTATAAATGCTTCTATGCATAGTTGTATGCAGTGGTAAGTATATAAAGTATGTATAAAGTTTCTCAATTCAGTTTTTTTTTTTGTTTCAGGAGCTGAAAACTGATAACACTTCTGGCTATCGGTGTCAAAGGTGGCGTTGACAATAAAAGCCTGCATAGTTCCAACAAGGACATATACCATGTTATTGTGGTGCCAAAGGTGGCTGAAATCTTTTATTATTCAAGTATTGAATAACCATTAATTGTTCAACAGCCGGTGGATGGTATTCTTGCGGCCGAGTCAGCCATACGCATAGCAAAGATAGAGAAGCAGGCAATATAATAATGATAGAAAAATTTCGCCCACTGGCTAGAAGTGTGAAAAATGTGATCTTACGAATAACTTCTGGTTAAATCTTACCGATGGATCCTTGTGGACGTAAGTTTTTCCATGAATCCAGCAGAAATGACCGAGGGACCACTGTATTTCCGTTAAAGAACACAAAAACTAAATTTTTAAGAGTTAAACATCGTTCTATTTCTAGACAAAACATACGAGAAACATTTGGAAATGAATCGGAATTCAACTATAACATGGTTGGAGCGATGCATGCTGAAATGGATGGCCATTACCTAGACAAGAGAACAGATAGTTTTAATCGTTACAAAGAGTATTTCAATGTAAGAGCTTTGTTGTTCACCAATTACAATTTGTAAGATTAATTCAAAATTCATTACACATAGGACACTTCCAATTATGGATATCCCGTGCGAGTGGTCTTCCTTATCGGACGCAGTGAGTTCGAACAACATTTAGGCAACGAAAGCAAAGTCCGTCTCAAACAAGAAGCAGACCAATACGATGATCTAATTCAAGAGCACTTCATCGATACTTACAACAATCTCACAGTGACACAGTGAAATCGGTAATGATGCTCAAATGGGCAAATAAAGGTACCATCACACAGCATTATGTGAAAGGTGATTCGATGCGGTAGTCGTCAAGGAGTTCTTCCTTTTATTTATTATAAATCCTGGTAGGGACCATATCAAATATTTTGTATGAAAGTGCCTAAGGTTTCGTATGGACTATTTTTAAAAGACATACTTTTATTGCTAGTCGACAATATCTAAGAAGAAATTAAGGTTTAATATATTTTTTCCCAAATTGAATAAAAAAATCATCATATAATTTTATAAAATCGTTTTATTGATTTTTTTCTTTCTTTTTCTGGAATTTTCTTCTTGAACACTGTTAAGCTGTTTGATACGGAAATACATCCTGGATCGAAAAAAGATTTGTTTAGCTTTTATGTCCAAAGGAATATGATTAGATACACTAATGAAATTTTTTATATAATGGCGTGAATAAACGATAGCATCCTTGTTTAATTCCTTAAAGATTGACTCCAACTTTATCATTTCTGCCATCATTTTGTCTGTTGGTTTTTGAAGAAATCCTTCAGTGAGTTGATTCGTCCAAGAAAACGAAGATTCCTGCTGATTGCTTTGCACAACAAGATCCGGCTTTTTAATCCTATGACAAATATACCCCGCCAAATGTTCGAGTCCATCGTATTGTAGAGATTCCAAATCATCTACGGGGGGTTCATCACTTCAAAATCACTTTCCTTAAAATGCTTAGAGCAAATTCTAGCCGTATTAGTATTTAATTTATCCTTTCTATGGCACAAGAACACCCACTGTTTGCACATTTTCTGTTTTTTTGGGAACGCGTGGAAAGAAATGTCAGCATTATTATTTTTTTTATTATTTACGCAACACCCGAACATAGCACACCGCATATTTATAATTTTTATAAAAGTTTTAATGGATTAGGAAGAAAATAATCCGCACACAATTATTAAGAATTAGGATACAATGAATAAATGTATGAGGGTCACATGCACCAGCCATTTTGAAAAGTTTTGACAGATGTCAAAAAAAAATGAGCGGGAATATGTTTTTGGCAGCACTTGAGCACTTTCAATTTTGACATTTTGATTTATGTACTGTCATCATTGTATATGAAAATTGATATACAATAATGACATACAAATAGACGGGAATGTTTGTCATTTTCTTCTCTCTCCTTGCTCGCACATGTTAATTCATTAATATCCCTTTGAGCGCGAGTGCATTATAAAAAAAAATAAGATTATTTTTATTTAATAAGTAAATTATTTTGTATAAATAGAGCATGGCGCCATCGGAGTAGGTATGTAAACGAATTTCTATTGCGAATAGGGCGAAAGAAAATTCCAATTTTCTCAATCAAAAAAGCTGAAAAGCTAAAGAATTTCGTATATAACTTTTAAAGTTTTTTAATTGTTTTTGTTTTTTTTTATAAATAATTTAAAAGCTGTGAAGTTATTTTTAAGTTTCTTTTTTTAATAATTATTACATTTTTGTGATCTCTTTGAAAACTAAAGGTTTTATGTTTTGTTGAAATTCAGACTACTGCAGCCTACAGTCCGTTGTTAGGTTTTTATGATAAATTTTCAGTAGTTTCAAAAACAATTATTGAATTCTCATGTTTATATAATTTGTGAACAAAAATAAAATATGTACCTTAAAACAAGAGTAGTGTGTGCAATCTTGTAGGGGAAATTTGTGGAGTGGTATGCTCATAGTAGGTGCATATGTGTGCGTTTTTTACGCATACATACATGCTCACCTACTATGAGCAGCAGCTTGTAGCCTTGTAGCCAAAAGCAAAAGGCACAAGATTGGCCTCTAGCATACAAAATTAAGAAATAGATTCGAAAATCGAGTTATTTTTTTCTTTTTAATTGATTGAGAGAGAGAGAGGGAAAGAAAGAGGGAGTGAGAGATCAGGAGCAGAGAATATAATATATTCTCTGCTCCTGATCCAAAGAGGATATATACATACCTCTTTGATATATACATAGAGTCCAATCTTGTGCCTTGTTTTGATTTTGCCTACAAGCTACAGCTGTCATATTGTTCTTTTTCTTAAACATGTGTGTGTGCTACAACTGTCATATTGTTCTTTTTGTTAAACATGTGTGCGTTCACACCTTACTACTTACCTCATCGTTTCTTGTTGTTGTTTCACACGGCCAATGAATACAATAGGAAAGAGACCACGAAAATTTTAGCAGAGGAGGATGGAACGTAGGAAAGATTGGACTCTATGTATATATCCTCTTTGGTATATATCCTCTTTTCCTGATCTCTCACTCCCTCTTTCTTTCCCTCCCTCTCTCAATCTATTAAAAAGAAAAAAATAACTCGATTCTCGAATCTTTTTCTTAATTTTATATATTATATGAAAGAGAGTTAAATGTAGGCTGGAAATGGGATTTTGCCTACAAGCTGATTTGACAGATAAATCATACCATCTGCGAATGTGTGCGTAAAAACTCGCATACACGTACAGTTGGTATGACAATATGATTTTGTGTTGTTGTTCTTGCATTTATTCACAGACACGATTTTATATAATAAAAAAAAAACCGGAAATGGGTGTCGGAGGGTGATACCAAAGAGGATATATACAGAGTCCAATCTTTCCTACGTTCCATCCTCCTCTGCTAAAATTTTCGTGGTCTCTTTCCTATTGTATTCATTGGCCGTGTGAAACAACAACAAGAAACGATGAGGTAAGTAGTAAGGTGTGAACGCACACATGTTTAACAAAAAGAACAATATGACGGCTTTAGCACACACACATGTTTAACAAAAAGAACAATATGACAGCTGTAGCTTGTAGGCAAAATCAAAACAAGGCACAAGAGTGGACTCCATGTATATATCCTCTTTGGGTGATACGTACGAAAGATTTCACTCTGACTCTTCTTTAGGTCCTCTGTGGTTTTGGGTGCAATTTCGCTGAGCGGGACGAGCTAGCTCTCTCTTGCTCGCTCGCTCTCTCTCTCTATTTCTCTCTCACAACACAAGGGAGTCCGTGGGAATTCTAATGTACATACTAAATGGAGCCGACAAACGTCATTTTACGGCTCCGTATTTGGGTCCGTATGCGGAGTCTAGTATGTGAATTTGACTCCGCGCGTGGATCCAATTCGGATCAATTTGCTTGAAGGGCTTTAGCCCTGGCAGATGACAAAATGACTGTCAATGATTTCAGTACTGTCCACTTAAAATTATATGCTTTTAAAAAAGACAAAGAATAGGAGGTTTCCCACTTCCTGGTACCAACAAAAGTTCTGACAGTGATATAAATGCTCCTTGAGTACTCAATGAATCAATCGATTTATCATGAAATTTTGTACACTCATTTGGGAATAAAAGATCAGTTTAAACTTTAAAGCGAGAATCGTAAAGGGCTAACCATAATATTGAAGAATGGGTACGTACGTTGCCTTACGAAACAGTAGAAATGCATGTGATTTGTATACCCAACCCGAAATGACTTTTTGTTAAGTTTCGTTCACTTGCGTTTTCGTATGTAATGTACGCTTTGAGTCGTACATTACGTACGAAAATCTGACATTAATTTTTTTCTAAACGGTATTCTTCTTTCTTCTTATTTTTAAAGGCTATTATGGGCAACTGATGTACTTTACAAATCGGAAGGAAACTTTTCGTTCGATTTTGACACTAACTTGCTTACTTTTTCTTTCGCGTATTATGGTTGGGCCTTTAGTTCTTTCTCTCTGCTTCAGTGTCGACATCAACCAAACCTACCTATTATTAAACGAAATTTCGTATATTGATTTTAAAATTATTTCCATATTTTTCTAATTTGTCGGTTTCAAAACATGAAATTGACATCAACCTACTTCAAAACACACACCATTAATATAAAATTAATTCAAAAAATGTGTAAATGTGCAAATGCCCTTCTCTAAGTTCCTCGGTTGATATTTCTGTTCTCAAATAAAAATTTAATGTATTTGTATTTTGTTTTTAATAATTTTATTTAAACTAATCAAGTTCGTTTCGTCAATCGAGTTGTTTTTTTCTTTTGTAATAAAATATATGTATATTTTTATAATATAAAACATTGTTAACTCAAGTTTTTTAATGTATGTAGGTATGTATATGTAGATAAAAAAACTACATTTAAAATAAAAATAAAACTCAATTACGTACATTGTCGGCTCGGGGAGGAAATTAAATACATTAAGGCAAGATTTAAAACAATCTTAAAAACTAATTTCTTAGATTTAAAAAAAAAATATGTAAAACTTTAAGTTAGTCTATCCGTGTGTTTGTGTATCTGTGGGGGAAAAGGCAAATATTTTCTTTCGTAAGAAATCTTTTTTCTTAATTTTAAAAAATGTCTAAGTCTTTTTTATTTAAATATTATATATTTGTGCTTTCTAACTTAACTCATTCCCTTCATACAGACTCTCGCAACTATCTAAAAGTCTCAGCACAGGAGAAATATCATACGGGTACAATGATCTCGAGACCAGTCGGCTTATTTGCAAACGCAGGCGTATTAAAACGCTCATGGCTTCATCCAGGGTATTGTAACCCATGCCAAAGTCATGACAACTCGTCACGAACATTGACCAATTCAGTCGAATGTACTTGAGAAACCTCAAAAGATAGAGCAGAAAGCAAGTTTCGTTGCTGACAAGTAAGTCCAGAAGCAGGTCCGAGCTATTCGAAATCATCTTGAGGAACTCTAGGAACGTGTAGACGGGATTTAGCATTGAGACAAGTTCGGGAAAAGCATTGTTGCGAAATGAAATGCCTGCTGTGACGTCCAGTGTGCACACCATCGCTTCAATCAGATGATCGTCCTGGTCGTCGAAAAGATGAATCAGTATCTTGCTAAAGTGACACTCTGGATGGAATTCAAGGGTGTTTTTAATAAAAGATTCAAGTTTTCGTAGCACATCTCTGATTGACCTTTCTATTAAAACCATGTCTTGGAAAGCATCATAATCCGTACTGTCGATTGAACTGTCGGAGGAATCACTTCTTATTTCTTTAACAGTCACTGCTATAGACTTAAGCACCAAAAGAACCATCTTCTGGAGTATTGTCTTATCCATTTCGATGGCATCTTCATCGTGGTTTGGTGTAGAGGTCAATCTCTGCATTGACCCAGCTTCAAAGGTAATTAAACGGCCCTTGAAACCCAAAAAGCTCGCCATATTTTCCGGTTGCCGTCTTGGCAGCGACTCCAGTATACGAAAGTCTTTCACATGGCGAACAATCTGGTGCGCCAGCATACAAGTTTCTTCGGGCAACAAATCTTGCAGGGCCAGAGTGCTGCCATAGCACAATGCCTCATTAAAAAGACTAAGCATTTGCTTATAGATGGTACAAGAAAGATTTTGATTCAGCAGGAGTTCAAATTTATCCAATTGAGCATAGAATGGCAGTGTCTCGACTATCGAAAGATTGGCTTTTACACTAATGATATTCTCCCAGAGATGAAGAAATGTAAGAACACAGTTCTCGGCATTCTCCAGTTCTATGTGATTTGATATCAGGTTGCTCATGTTTTTCACCAGAGCTGGCCATTTGTTCTCTAGAATTTTTATCGTTATGCATTTTAGGTTTGTTGTATCAAAGCTTTCGGAATCGGTCAACGCTACAACATGGCAACCGTCTTCAGTTTGCAAATGACTCAGGTGCCTTTCTTCTGAAGACGCTGTCTTTGGATTTTGTTTGTTCTCATCCGATTCTTCCAAGATGTCCTCCGAATCCCGAAAATGCACGGCAAAGAAATTCGTCTCCAACGAAGGAAATACATGGCTCGATGATCCCGATGTCGATGGACCTACTCCCCCACTATCCATTGATGCTTGATCCGTTGAAATGCCAGCATTTCTTGCTTCAATCTCGTCCTCCAAAGGATGCAAATCAACGTCTTTCCATTCCACGATTCTCTTAATGATCTCCAGGCTAAAGTGAATCTTCTGAATTGCTGCAAAGTCTAAACGCTCGAATTGAAACAAATTGTCCACTAGCTTCTTTAACCAATCATCGTCCATGCTGTGCTTGGCAATAACTAAAAAGCTTGCCAACACCCTCCCTGATAGAAATTGCACATATTTATTGTTGAAATTTGCTAAGACGATTATCTCGTCGATGAGATTGTGATCGTTACGTATTAGTGCATCACAGACGTCCATTATTCGACTACAGATAAAACCTTTGCTGTTCTGTTTAAGGTACACGTCGAAAAGCAACTGCAGATTTGATAGGAACTGTAGCAGCTTATTTGTTGGCCACTCGTGCAGTGTAGCTACTCGCTTTACACCATTCGAATCTTGGTGATAGTGACTTTGGAAAGGCCTGCGTAGTGTTCGCTCGCTTATGCCACACAAGCACTGTTTGGTTAGGTACTCTTCAAATTCACCCATTTCGTTTGTTATATTCAATAATGTAGGCGTGGCATTTGTTCGTGGCATTAAGTCTGGCATAGTTTGGGCGGTGGATAAAACGGCGGTTGTATGATGATTCCGGTGTGGCGTCGTCATCTTATCAACTTCATCAATGCCAATCGTCGCAGTCGAGGCTTGGGAACTACTGCTGCAACTCGCCAAACTTGACGTGCTGCCACTGTGATGATGTTTATGATGGTTGGAATACAAATGTTGGTGCAAATCATCGCTGGCTAAAGATGAAGATGAACTGCTGCGATTGGACGAAGATGATGATGAAACGGGAACTTCAGATGCAGTGGCAATTATATCTGGCGGTGAACCCAGTTCCAAATCACGGGAGGTATTTGGTTTTGTTGTGGATGTAGGCGAGATTGGTGCTGAAAATGATGAGGCGGTCGTCGTCGCCGATGATGAAGAAGATTGAGAGCCGTTGGGGTCGGCATTGTTGCGATTTTCTATTCGTTGACGTTTTGTTACTGGTTGCTCATTGGGCATTGTTGTTGTTGATTTTGAAGATCCCACACTGGGTTGGCGCTCTTTACGTAAGACCATTAAATTTACCTATTTAATATTTTGTCTCGTTGCTCGAGTCGGGCGCGTTTATGTCTATAAATAAATTGAGTTTTTATTGTTAAAGCGTTTTAATTTTAATTTGTTTTAATTTAATTTAAACTCAAATAAAATGTTCAAATGTTCTTGGTTAGTTTTTGGATAAGTACGAAGTTAAGCTTAACTGCTGTTTAGACCAAAGGTTTTTTCGTAATTAGATGCAACATATAAAGAACACCATTTTCTCTATTTTTGACTTAATAGGGGCTGCCCCACATCAATTTATTTTGTTGTATTTCCTCAATTTTTTTTTTTTCTCAAAACTTAATTACATATTCATATTTTACCGACTTCAACTTAAACTCTTTGTAATTTTGGAGGTCACTGTTTGGTAAAGAAAAATGTAAAATTAAATGTTGAAAAATTTCTTGCTTCTTGCGAACAAGTAATACATTCTCCACAAGTGGTCAGTTGATGTAAATATTTATTGTTTCAGCTACTTTCGTTTAGGCCGCGCATTATTTCTTATATTTCTCTTTTGCGTGGGCAAATTATGTCGTGACATTGTGTGAATCTCTGTGAAGTTCTAGAAAAGTTAGAATGAGCAGAATACGGGGCGGGTGGCAATCTTGCTCTAATGTGTTCAAATGGTCTTGGGGCTTGAGATTTTCGGAAAAAAGCATTGAATAAATCATATGAAATTTTATTAATCACTTAAAAATCTAACTATTGATTTTTTGGAGAAAATGAAGTAAGCCATCAGATTTCTTTTGCTTTTTCAAAATTTAAGGAAATTTTTTTTCAAAAACGTTCGACCAGTTTTTTCAAAAAACAGTTTTTTTTTTGAAAAACTTTTCGAAAACATATTCCAAATTTTTTTGAGTATGCCAACTTCTAGAACTTTGTAGTTTTTATCAGAAAAATAAAATTTAAAAAAAAATTGATTAAACCGTTTTTGGAAAAAACAAAAAATAAAAAAAAATTTAAAAACTTTTTTAAAAACTCAAAAAAACTTTTTTTGAAAAATTAAAGATTTTTTATTATTTCGTTTGTAATAGGGCTACATTAAAAATTTCATCGAAATTCGTCCAGTGGCTTACGGGAAAATCGGATTTCAAAAAACCGGTCCTATGGGAGGTACCGTTATAAGACTTTTCCTGAAAAATCTATTCCAACCAAAACATTAAGTTTGAGAAAAAATCATTCAGAAAGTTTTATCAAAATCGTATGAGCCGTTTTCGAGAAAAATTGAATTTTCACTAAAAATCGTATGGCAGGTACCGTTAGTTTTAAAGCTAGAATGCTAATTCCAAAAACCCCTCTGTAGGACGTCATAATAATACTATCTACCAAGTTTGAAGCAAATCGGTCCAGCCGTTTAGGCTGTAGGTGCCGATACAGACAGACAGACAGACAGAATTGTCGGACCCACTTTTCGACTTCTCTATCATTGTAATGGTATGTTTGATTTTTTTTTTACGAATGCATAACTTGCCTTATAGTACCTATAATCGCAAGAAAAAAACACTAAGTCATAAAACTCTAAATGACTTATGATTTAAAAAAGCTGATAGTGACTTATGAATTACCTTTACAGTACCTTTGCAACATTCAACCCTTATTCAGTGAAACAAATTGGGTAAATTCCTAGAGCAAAAAAGAGCGTTTCACAACGTTAACAGATTTGTTATTGCAAAACCACTAACAGCTCCGAAAATTTGAAAAAAGTTAAGGCTACAAGAGCACGATCAACTAACGCATTGCCTTACTTCAACATACAAAATTCCACCCAAGCCAATACAATTAATATCCTTAAGAATATTATTAAACATTGTGGTGTACAACAGCTCCAGTAGGAATTAAATCTATTGATTGAAATTTTGTGGATATGGAAGAAAAGTGTAAAAAATGCGATGAAGTTTTCGGTAAAAGAAAAACTGTAATTAAATGCGGTGGTTTTTGCCAATGCTTATTTCATGAAAAATGTACGGGTATATCGGAATATGATGCGGTCAAATAAAAACATTATGTTTATCTGTGACACTTGTTTAACAAAAGGCCCGGTTATTGATTGTTTAGATAAAGATCACATTTACGAGCGCTTGGAAGATATCCTTAAATCGGTTGATATGAACAAGGCCTTTATTGAAAAACAAGAAAAAGCAGTGAGCGAAATTTTAGATAAACTCAACTCATTAAAGGAATGTGAAAAAACAAAAGAAATTAATAAGAACAAGGAAACATATGCGAGCCAACTTAAAAATCGATCTAAGGTTATTCTTAAACCATTAACAAACCAGAGCGGTGAAAAAACTAAAAAAGATTTGCAAAGTAATGTTGATCCATTGAAACTGAATATTATTGATGTAACGGCACAAAATAATGGAGTTGTAGCAATAATGTGTGAAAGTGAAGGAGATAGAGATGTTGTCAAAAGTGCAGTGGAAGATAAGCTGAGTGCATCATATGAAATTAAAATACCGGTTATTAGAAAACCAAAGCTCTTTATTACTGGTGTGAGTGAAGAAAAAAATGAAGAAGAAATTGAGAGAAGTTTAACGGGACAAAATCAAATGCTGAATAAGAGTGAGATCAAATGTGTTAAAATCATGAAAGTTGAAAAAAAGAGGGGTAATAAAAGCTATAATTATTGGAATGCTGTGGTAGAATTAGATGCTATGAGCTTTCAAGCAGCCATAGGCGTAGGTAAAGTTAATATCGGGTGGGATAGATGCAAGGTATTTGAAGAAATTAGAGTGAAGCGATGTTATAAATGTCTGGGATTTAACCATGAATCAACGGAATGTAAAAATAAACAATGTTGCAGAAACTGTAGTGGAGATCACGAATCAAAAAATTGTAGTGAACCTAAAAAAAGTATTTGTGTGAACTGCGCATTGTTTCAAATGAAAAATTGGGTCTCAACTTAGATGTGAACCATAATACAATTGTTTTTATGTAATGAGAGTATGATGTTAAGACTGCAAAGATTACAAAACAAAGCAATGCGATGTATTTTAAAGTGCAATAGATATGTGTCAATTCGTTTTATGTTGAACTCATTGAAGTGGCTATCTGTCAAACAAAGAATCGTTATGAATGTTTTAGTATTTGTATTCAAAATTGTAAACAATCTTATGCCAAATTACTTATTTGATTACATAAAATTTATAAGAGACTTGCAACCATATACTCTAAGAAACAGAAACGACCTTAGACTTCCTAATTTTCTTAACGCAAATACGCAAAATTCGCTTATATATAAAGGATTCAAATTGTTCAACAGCTTAAACACTCAAACTAAAAATGAAACTAACTTAAACACTTATAAAAAAAATGTTATCGAATTTGTTAAATCACAGTATTAGTATATTTATAATAATTATTACTTAACAAAAAAATCAATTATATTAAATATAAATTATTGAAAATGTAAATAGTTTAAACTAAACTAAATAAATAAACTTAAACTTAAAAAAAAACTACAGCTGTCCCGTCTATTTAAAAAAGCTAGAAACTAAGAGAAGTCGTATCTCATACTAGCAACTAAAAGAACAGTGTGATGAAAAATCTTTAAATTACTTGTCGGGTATATGTTTAAATGTGCAAGGTATAACATGCAATTTTACGTTGATTGAAACCATTGTTTCAAATAATAATTTCGATTTTGTGCTACTAACAGAAACCCATCACACTGATGATATAAAAGACTGTGAAATGGTTTTACCCGGTTATAAGAAATATGATGAATGTTTTTCTGTTTCAAGACATACAGGGGGTTTATTAATTTACGTCAAAAAATCGATTAAGTCATCTTTAAAAAACTTTTTTGTACGTGGAATTGAGATCTGGATTTCATCAATAAAAATAACATTTAAAAATGAAAAGTGGAACATTATTGTGGTATACAGATCCAGTGTTTTAAGGGTGATTGATTTTTTTGAAATATTAAATGAATGGGTTGCTGAAAATATAGAGGAAAATGAAAATGTTATAATAACAGGTGATTTTAATATAGACTTTTTAGGTACAAATAATTATGAACTTAATCATGTAAATTCATTTCTTTACAATATTGGCCTTAAACAGTTGGTTACAGAACCAACTCGAATTACTGTACTGGCTGATTACACATTAAACGCTGAAGTAAAGGTACGTCGGGATTGGAAAATTTCGGACCACGAAACTATATGGATTAAATTATTTACCAAACAGTTGATCTCCCATAAGCCTAGTAAAATAAATTATGTAAAATATGAAAAAATTAGCTTTGTTCATGAACTTAATAAAAATATGTTAGAAATGCCGCCCTTGAACGATGAAGTAAATTTCTGTGCAAAATCTTTTGAAATTGCCATACGAAATTCATTGAATCATTTAAAGAAGTCAATTATAATTAATAAAAAATGTGCAGAATGGTACAACCAAAATTTGGATATGTTAAAACGTGAAAAAATTATCAATTATAATAGAGCAACGTATACGAATACTTTAGCGGATTGGAACAAGTACAAAGCATCTAGAAATGTATATAAAATTCAGTGTAATAAAACCAAAAACAGCTATATTGAATCAAAGATAATCGAAAAAGCGGGTGACCAAAAGGGTCTTTGGAAAACTTTGAAAAATCAAATTTTGAAAAAAGAGCAAAATAATTTTGATAACTTTAAAATAAATGGTGTTGACATGAAATCGGATTTGGAAACTGCTAACACATTTAATAACTTTTTCATTGAAAGTGTTGGTGAGATAAATCGTAACATACCAGATATTTCATACTCTGATAGTATACAAATTAATGAAAGTGAGTTTAATTTTCGGTTAGTTGATGTAACAACACTTGAGGAAACAATTAAGTCTATGAACTCCAAAAATGACTGCTACGGTTTAAATTGTAAAATATTGCTTGATTGTAGAGATATTATACTACCTCCCTTGCTCAAAATCATAAACTTATCTTTAACCACAGGTAGATTTCCTGAAAGCTGGAAAATTTCAGATGTAATACCAATAGGAAAAGTAAAGAACGCAAGTTACCTAGAACCGTTTAGGCCTATCAACATGCTACCTGCATATGAAAAAATATTGGAGGTTATCGTTTGCAATCAGCTTACAAGTTTTGTTGATGATAAAAAACTTCTCCGCGTAGAACAATCTGGTTTTAGACATGACCACTCCTGTGAGACTTCTTTGTGCTGGATCATCAACGACTGGAAAAAGGAATTAGAAGTAGGAAACTTTGTTTTGGCTGTATTCCTGGACTTGCAACGAGCTTTTGAAACCATTGATAGGACAATTCTGGTACAAAAACTTTACAAATATGGCATTCGGGAAAAAGAGCTTGAATGGTTTACAAGCTATTTGTCAAACAGAAAACAAAGAGTCAAAATAAATGAAACGTTCTCAAGCCCTCAGGATATTCAAATTGGAGTTCCCCAAGGTTCAGTATTGGGAGTTTTGCTTTTTCTGCTTTATATAAATGATTGTGGTGACGCTTTATCAACGTGTAAGATTTGTCTTTTTGAGGATGATACCCTCATATATCTGAGTGGTAAGGATATTCTTGTCGCGGAAACTCTTCTCCAGAGACATATGGATTCAATGCATCAATGGTTGTGTAAAAATAAATTGAAACTTAATACATCAAAAACAAAATGTATGTGCATAAATGGTAGTGATTCTAATATAAATGTTGCAATTAACGGAAATATAATTGAATGCGTAAATGAAATCAAATACCTCGGCGTGCTTATTGACAATAAGTTAAAGTTTGACTTTCATTTAAATAAATTGTGTGCTAAGATATCAAAAAAGTTAGGGCTTCTTAGAAGAATACGAAATTGCATCTCAACCAGTTGTGCCCTGACAATTTATAATACAACTGTTTTCCCCCACTTTAATTACTGTTCCTCAATAATTTATATGTGCACCGTCGATAATCAAACAAAGCTTCAAGTTTTACAAAATAGATCGATGCGAATTATACTTAAAAGAAACAGGTATACTCCGATATCTGATATGTTACGATCTCTTGGGTGGTTAAATGTAATTCAACGTTTAAAATACAATGCGTTAATTATCATTATAAAAATAAAATTAAATTTGTATCCTATTTATTTACAGAATAACGTAGAGTATATAACAAATGAGAGATATGCTTTAAGAAATGCTGGAGATTTTCGGTTACCACTGTATAGGAGAGCGCAAACACAAAACCATCTTCTGTATAAGGGATTGCAGTTATTCAACCGACTCCCGACAGATGTTAAAAACGAATCCAACTTAAATGTTTTTAAATCAAAAATCAATTTCTTATTAAAAACCAATAGTTTGTAATGTAAAAACAGATGTTTAAACTTTTTAAACTTATTAAACTTTAAATGTTTTCAATTTTTCAAACAAAAAACCAACTTCCTATAAAGAACCAAAAATTAGTTAAAACGTACATTTACAATCAGATTTAAGAGTTTTTTAAAACTAATAAAACCAATGAAAAAAAAAAAAAAATTTAAAAAAACATTACGTTTAAGACTCCAGGTGACTTATGAATTTAAAAAAAAACTAAATCAGAAGGCTGACTTATGAATATGAACTGAAAAAGACAAAAAGTTATAGGCTTGTTATTAGCTTTGTTTGTTGAGCCCTGAAGTCACCCTGGGGTCGCCACAGCGCGTTTTTTGAATTACCTCAACTCGCCCTCAATACAAAATTCTCTGTTTTTTGAAACCTGCGGTCGCCCTGAAGTCACCCTGAAGTCGATCTTGCTATTTAGCTGGGCGAGTTGAGGTAACGAATCAGCTGTTGAAGTGACTTTTGCTGTCAAGCATTTCTTGTGTATTTTTCTTCTGTATTTGATTTTTCATGTCTTTTTTTTTCGATAAAACTAAATGAAATGCAAGTGAATGCATTTATTTTGATGAAAGTAAATAGAAATCGAACAAATAAAGCAAAATGGAAGCTTTTGATTTTGTGCGTTGTGAAAAATATACAATCAGCAGCCGTCATTCGTTTTTTGAGAACCGAAAAACCAGGTTTTTTTGACAACTCTTGGAGTTGTCAAGAAAACCCAGGGCGGCCCTGGGTAAAGTTCAACAAACAAAGCTATTGTCTTCTGATTAAAAAAAAAATAGTTTCGAACCTCGCTTGTGACTAAAAATAATAAAATTATTGATTAAAATGTTGAAATCAGGGTAGGTTATTGGTAAAGCGAATTCTGCTAAAAAAATATAAATTAATAAATTTTTACTTCATTTATATGTTAAATATTTACATTTTGAGTCATTTATACATACAAAAATTGATATGTTTGGTAAAATATAGTTACCAAAGTAAAACTGTATTTTTAATAAAACTTAAAAAAATGTATCCTATCTGAAATAAGGAATCGGAAACTTTTGGTACGTGCTTAATATAGTAAGTATTATCTTTCGAACTACTTTTTTAGAAATCATAATTCAGTAACCGCCTGAAACTATTTTTTTTTTTATTCATAACTCATTACCTTGACGCAAATAATTTTTTCAATTCATAAGTCACCTGCAGTCTTGTTTTTAAATTCACAAGTCACTATCAGCTTGTGAGTTAAATTTTTTAAAAGTCACTATCAGCTTGTGAATTAATTTTTTTTAAATTCATAAGTCACTATCAGCTTGTGAATTAAATTTTGTTTAATTCATAAGTCACGTAGAGTCTTATGACTTAGTGTTTTTTTAATTCTTAAGTCTTATGACTTAATGTTCTTTTAATTCATAAGTCACTATCAGCTTGTGAATTAAATTTTTTTTAAATTCATAAGCCACTAACAGCTTGAGAATTAATTTTTTTTAAATTCATAAGTCACTTAAAGTCTTATGATTTGGTGTTTTACTTAATTCAAAAACTCGCAACCTTAGTAAGTACAAACTTTTTATTAGAAAACTTCAGCCAACGTTTTGCTTGCGAAAAATCTTCAATCGCAAATTCATGAATACGTTGTAAAAGGATATGCACGTAAGCTTACCGAGAGCGAAATGTTAAACAGTAAAGACAAGAAGATTTGGTACCTTCCTATTTTCCCTGTTATAAGCCCCAATAAGCCTGATAAAGTTCGCATCGTTTGGGACGCAGCTGCAAGGGTTAATGGAGTTTCACTCAACTCTTTGCTTTTATCTGGGCCAGACAACTTGCCATCACTTCCAGAGATTTTATTCCGCTTTCTTCAAAGAAAATTTGCAATTTGTGGCGATATAAGGGAAATGTTCCACCAAATAATCGTGAAGGACTCTGATCAAGATTCTCAAAAGATTCTTTGGAGGAATGCAGATACGGGAAAGCTTGAAGACTACGTAATGCAGGTTTTGACATTTGGCTCCACCTGTTCTCCTTGTTGTGCAGAGTATGTACAAAACCGAAACGCCCTCGAATATTCTTCAACATTCCCTAGAGCAGCAGAAGCAATAATTCAGAATCATTATGTTGATGACTTTCTGGATAGTTTGGACACAGAAGAAGAAGCCATTAAATTAGCGAAGGAAATCATATATGTCCATGAACAGGGAGGTTTTGAAATTCGAAATTTTATGAGTAACTCCTTGAACGTTACAAATGCTCTTGAGAATAATGCTGCTTACTGTGAAAAGGACTTAAGACAACGGAATGGTATTTATGAAGCTGAAAAGATTTTAGGGATGTGGTGGTCTCCTGCAACGGATGAGTTTTCATTCTTAAACAATGCCAAAAGGTTTAATTCGAAAATACTCAGTGGTGAACTTATACCAACGAAAAGGGACTTACTGGAATTTTTAATGAGTATTTTTGATCCTGTTGGTCTGATTGCACACGTCTTGGTTCTACTGAAGATACTTTTACAAGAAGTTTGGAGGCAGCATACTCAGTGGGAATGAATGGGTTAAGCTTTTGCCTTTAGTTCGACAAATCAGAATAAGAAGACCATATCTCAGTGATTTAAAGTTTGACAGTGGGTGTTCAGTTGAACTACATATTTTTGTAGACGCAAGTCTGTCAGCTTATGCAGCGGTGGCATACCTTAGAGTCAAAAAAGGATCTCACATTGAGTGTTCTTTGGTATGTTCCAGAACAAAAGTCGGTCCTGTTAAACAAATTTCGGTACCTCGTATGGAGCTTGAGGCAGCTGTATTGGGAGTAAGACTTGCTAAGACAATCGATAAAGGACATTCAATCAAAATAGATAAGCGCTTCTTCTGGTCAGATTCACAATCTGTCCTCTGCTGGATCAAAAATGACCATCGAAAACTGAAGCAATTTGTTATGTTTAGAGTCGGTGAAATCTTGGAAAATTCAAACGAAAATGAATGGAGATGGGTACCAAGCGAGGAAAATCCCGCCGATGATGCCATTAAATGGAATTTGAAAATTGATTTAGCATCTGAAAGCCGTTGATATCGCGGGCCTCATTTCTTATATCAATCTAAAGATACATGGCCATTGATTCCAAAGTTCAAGGAAGAGAAGTTTCATGCTTTCACTGAAAATATTGTTCATCTAGAACCCTTAATAGAATATACACGATTTTCATCCTGGAAAAAGTTGCGTGGCACCATGGCTTGCGTTTATCATTATCTTGATATTAAACTGGAAAGAAGGCAATCAAAATGGAAGGAAGTTGCAATGACAACAGATATCAAAAGAGCTGAGCAATATTTATATAGACTTTGTCAGTTTGAAGCTTATACAAATGAAGTTAATATGCTCAAACAAGCTGCCAATGAATCAGATCTGTTTTTTATTGAAAAAACTAACCCATTGTACAACTTAAATCCATATTTAGACAATGATAGTATTATGCGGATAAGAGGAAGGATTGATGCATCAAAACACGTTTCATTCAACTGTAAGAGACCGATTATTTTATCGAAGACTCATTATATTACTAAATTAATAGTCAAAGAGATGCATGAACGTTATCATCATTTAAATTTTGAAACCGCAGTCAACGAGCTGCGTCAGACTTATTACATTCATAGTACATTATGGGTTCATCGAGTGGTATTAAGCTCGCAGGGCAGCTTAATGATGATGGGTGTATTCTTCGAAAAAACTGCATGACTTGCGAAAGATTCGCAGATAGCTTTTGGAAACGTTGGGTCTTAGAGTATCTACCTACTCTTACACGAAGGACTAAATGGTTTCATCCGGCAAAACCTATATCGGAAGGCGATGTTGTTATAATAGTGGATGCGAATTTCCCTAGAAGTACTTGGCCAAAAGGGAGAGTATTGCAAGTTAACCGAAGTAAAGATGAACAAACAAGATCAGCTACAGTTCAAACGAAAAGCGGCGTTTATACTCGGCCAGCGGCAAAATTAGCTATCTTAGATGTTAATGGGTTTGGCGACAATGGTAACCCGACAAGGAACTCGATCAGCTTACCAGGGGGGAGTATTGCCAAACCTGGCAACACTTAAAAGTTAATTCAGCGAACTCAGAGCCAGGTTCAAAAACGGGTGACGTTGCTTTTTCGCCAAAATTCGAGAATTGCCGCATTTTTTGCGAGAAGAACAAAAACAAAAATTTTAGTAGAATTAAATTTGTTAAAATAAATTAAATAAAAAGTATGAATTAAATAAATTGTAAAAACTAAGAATTTGGAATACATTTATTTTCTTAATTAAAATATCGCGGCAACAAGTGGCATTGAGTGCATAAACGATGCTGAAAGTGTTGAGATTTGTGAAAGAGTTGTGGAAAATGATTCAGTCAACGAATAAACGAATTATTTGACGGAGGGGATGCAGCAAATGCCGTGTCAAACAATAAAGGTGAAGAATCATTGTATACTGATGAAGACTATGTTGCTTCAGTTCCAGTGGCATCAAATAGCCAGAGTGTGCGTAGATCTGAAAGAACAACAAAACCTGTGGTAAATAAAGATTTTGTATCCTATATGGTACAAGAAATGAACGATCCAACAAGTTTCGGTGAAGCAGTTTCTAGATCAGATTGTGAGCATTGGAAAAGGGCGATACAAGTTGAATACGGTGCCTTGCTTCAAAATGGAACTTGGGAGGAAGCAGAGTTGCCACCTGGAAAGAAAACTCTCAGCACGAAACGGGTGTTCAAGACGAAACTTGATTCAAACGGGAAAGTTACTACTTACAAAGCGCGACTAGTAGCTAAAGAATGTAATCAACGCAAAGGACTGGATAATGAAGAAACATTTTCCCCGGTGGTGCGTTATGAGTCAATTCGTCTCTTATTGGCTATGGCAGCTAGATTGAACCTGGACATCGAACAATTGGACGCAGTAAGTGCCTTTCTTCAGGGGGACTTGGATGACGAAATATATATTTCGCAACCGGAAGGTTTTCGAAATGGAAACAAAGTTCTTCGGCTTAACAAGTCAATCTACGGTTTGAAACAAGCTTCAAGAATTTGGAACACAAAACTGGATGGTGTGCTGAAAATTTTTGGAATGATTCAATCAGAACTAGATGCATGCATATATTACAAACACGAAGAAGAAATTATTGTAGTTGCAGTTTATGTAGACGACATGCTGATTATTGATAATCATCCGATATTAAAGCGACACCTGAAATCAGAGTTGATGAGCGATTTTCATATGAAGGATTTGGGAGCTGTCAGCATATTCCTTGGACTCCGATTGACCAGAGATAGAACACTTGGGCGCATTTGGATTGACCAGGAAAGCTATATCAACGATATTGTTGACCGGTTTGGACTTACCAACGCCAATACATGCTCGACACCGATGGATCATAGTCAAAAATGTGTCCAAAAACAAAACAAGAATCCGAAGAAATGTCTAAAATTCCATATCAGGAATTAACTGGCAGCCTTTTATTTGCTGCTCAGGTATCAAGACCTGATATTAGTTATGCTGTGAACTTCTTGAGACGATTTAACGCCAATCCAGGAAAGGAGCACTGGATAGCAGCAAAAAGAATTCTGCGTTATTTAAAAGGATCCGCAAAAAAGAAGCTGTGCTATGAGAAGACAAACGAAACTGTTAAATCAATCAGTGGGTTTTGTGATGCTGATTATGCGAGTGACGTCGATAAAAGAAAATCTGTCACGGGATATGTTTTTATAATAGAAAACGGAGCCGTATCTTGCTGTTCAAGAAAACAGTCTACAGTGGCATTATCAACAACGGAGGCCGAATACATCGCGATGAGTTTAGCCGTACAGGAAGCACTTTGGCTTCAAAGTTTAGCAAGAGAGCTTTGCCAGGGTTTACAACTGAACATTACACATACACAATCCTGTGATAATCAAAGTGCTGTTTGTTTGGCATCAACTAACGCTTATCATGCTAGGACGAAACACATCGATGTTCGCCATCATTTTGTTCGCAATGTCGTCCTCACTGGTGCCATCAAACTCAACCATGTACCAACAACTGAGATGGTAGCTGACATCATGACAAAACCATTATCAGCAAAATCCAACAACTGTGCAACTCTAATGGGACTTAAAGAGTAACACTCTTATGTGTTCTAGTGGGGGTGTTGGAATTCAAAGAACACATATAATTTACTTGTTGTTTGAATCACTCTACTTACTATTCTCTAGTAGTCATTGACTTTATTATGTATTCAATGAAAATATTAAATTTCTTCATTCTTTCTAATTTCCTTTAATCTTAAACATCGTCTTTAATTTCTTTTATTTTTGGAAACTTCCTTTTAGACTATCAATTTTTAACAGTTCGGCAGACAACGTTGCTGATGAAGGCACAAAATGGACTGATTCTTCTATGAGAGATCATCTTATTTTAGTGAATATGAATCCCTGACAAGAAGCCAAACTGTGTGTTCTAGCTCACTCTATAGTTTATCTCCGTGTCGGAAAGAAACCATACGAATGAGTTCAAGAGCGCAAAAAGCTTTGATTTCTTATGCATCTCGGGATCCTGCAATTTTACCGAAAAGTCACCCTCTTGTTGACATATTTATTCAATATCACCATAATCGAAATTTTAACACTGGTACTGCATCTGTTATTTCGGACATTCGATTCGAGAAGCAGGTCTGAGAGTCAGTTCTAGATGCAACACGTTTAACTCATCAGAGCTAAGCCAGTAATGCCCTTGATGGGACAACTTCCTATTGCTCGTCTCTTTCGAATCAAAATCTTTAACTCATGTTGGTGTAGACTGCCTTGGACCTCTAATAGTCAAATTTGGAAGGGGAACGGCGAAAAGGTATGGAACTATTTTCACCTGCCTTACGTTTAGAGCTGTGCAGATTGAACTTCTTAATGACCTTTCGTTGGATCAGTGCACTATGGCACTCCGCCGACTTGTGATCAACCGAGTCGTGACTAGATTCATATATAGTGATAATGGTTTGATTTTTATTGGTACAAAAAATCTAATGGATAACGATTTTAAGAAAATGGAAGTGAATATTCAGCCAGATATGAAGGTATTGTCTGGCGCTTCATTCCAGCTTATTGACCATGGATGGGTGGAGCGTGGGAGAGACTTATTCAGTCTATTAAAAACACTCTTGACTTTATCCTTAAATGAGTTATGCCGAGAGAAGATGTTCTTCGGTCTTCACCTGAAGACTCAGAGGGCCCCCGGAATGTCACCAAGCCTCGAATATAACTTGGCCCTTAATTCAAATGCTTTTAAAGTGGCAACTTCTAACCTCTTACGTTGTTTAAACAAAAAATTATAAGACTTTTGTCTCTTTAATTAACACAGCTCATACGGTTAAGTATTTCGAAAATCGTAATTTATTATATCTTAATCTTAACCAGACAAATAATAGAATGGATTTAAATTATAAAAATTTGAAGATTCGTTACTCATCGTTAGTAAAATTAAACCAAATGTGAGTTTAAATAATTGTACTTGCATGTATATAAATTTCATTTCCTAAAATGGTTAAAATAATTGCAGAAAATAAAATTGCATTGTTCCAAACGATCGTCTTGAAGAGTATTGGTTTTTTTCTCTCAACAATTGGAAAAATATTTATAAGTTGGAAAAATTTGCGGTGAAGCAACAGTACCTATAAATTAAAAGTGGTTTCTTAACTAAAATTTACTCAAAAACTCATTCTCAATGAAAAAACTAATTTAACGAAAACAGTCAACATATTACTTAATAAAGCTACTTCTATGTATGTATCGTCAATCAATTGCGAAATCAAATAAAACAACTTCTTCAAAAAATAAAAATAAAATATGGATGTGACTCAGGATAAAACCAGGAGTTCCTAGCGACGGCGACGTGACAACGCACAACTATAAATTGCATTTTCGGTTAGTGTTTATCCACTGAAACAATTTTTCAAATGCAAATTATTTTAATAAATAATCATCCAAGTTAATAACGACACATCAAATAAATAAATTCTTCGAAATGCTCGCCATTAAGGCATATATATAGGACCACCTGTTGAGAGCTGTTCTGGATCAGCTACTGTTCACTATTGGAATTTGCTCATACAAATCGTTACACACTTAACTTCTTACTTATTCGATGAAACTCTTGACGTAATTGTTAAGTAACATCATAAAATTATTTAGTTTGAACTCACTTTTTAGCACGAAAAATGCAGCTTATAAAATTAATTTGTCAAAATCCCAACCAAACTGGTGCAGTTCCAAACCAAGATGGGAGCAAAACAAGAATTTCTTTCCACTGACAAAGGTGCTACCGAAATACGCACTCACAAGGTTACGTGTAAAAAGCGTGCGAATTATTGCACTGGGTAATTACCTTTTATATATAATTCATGGATATATAACTGAATTTCCATTGAAAATGCAGTTTAGTGTTCAAATTCATTGATTATAAATTTGTTTTTTTTTTAGAATTATTTGACAAATATTTACCTTTCTAGTGGCAGTGTCACTTTTCTTTCAAATGTCATTTTTACTATGCGTTGGATTCATGTTATTGTTTTTTTTTTTTTTTGTATTTTCTTTCGAGATGAACTTGATTTCTAGAGTTTATGTCAATTTAATGCAGTTTAATTTAACCAATTCGATTTTGATTTTAATCACAGAAATTAACAATAGTTATGTAGGATATACAAGAGAGTGACTTCTTTTTTTGAATTGCACAAATTCACACACAAGCTAAATGATACGCCATCTTGGAACACAAGGAGTAAATTTAGCCTCTTTACTATTACGGCGCCACTACTTGTGATGTGAGGAATAGTAGAAGGTTTTTCGATTTGGTTTGGATTAAAATTTAGACGAACAAAATTTGGGGGATGAATTAAACTCTTGTTTATATTCGCAAGTAGTTGAAAAACAGCCATTGATGTAAATAATTAAATTAAATAAACATAAACATGTTTGTTTAATTTTATGCCGGTTAGCGGTAAATTGTGTACATTTCAAATAAACTGAGATGTGTTTGTTTTATGTTTTAGCTAACTACGTTTTCATTACCCTGACACAAAGAATGATAGAATAGAAGATTGCGCAGAGCTGTCAAAAGAAAAATTGATTTTTTTCCGTGACGTAGTTGAGGCGTTTGACATTTTTGTGTGTTTTTGTTTTGGTTTCAGTTCACAAATTACTGCGCGTTGATCGTTGAAATGTTCAGTTTTTTCTAATAAAATAAAGTGAATTAATAAAAAAACTCAATTTGTTTTATTTTATTTAGTTATTTTATTAAATTTTCTTTTTCTTTTGTTTGTGTTTTCCATTATTTCCCTGTTAAAATTTCTCATTCTAAAAAACATACGTGCTCTAAAATTTGTTTGTTGTAAATATTGCTTTTAATCTCTCCTCCATATTTTCTCGCTGAAGTTCTGACTTTTTTAAAAGCTTTTCCAGAAAAGTAATTTTCTTCTGAATTTTCTCTTTCTTGAGTTTAAGTTGGAGTTGTAACTGAAAGTTCTAACCGGTCAGATTGGCACATAAACAATCTTTGTATGAATTGAAAAATATGTGATTGTATTGGATATGAGTTTCAAGACGATATTTTGTTTGCTTTGAAGAATTTTTGTTAAGGACATTTTTTTGGATATTTGAATATTTGCTTTGGCTGGGAGCCAGGCTTGCCAACTAGCTAAGAGATTTTTGCCAAAATGTAAAAATATTTTATAGATTATTTAATTTGTATTTTTATTAAATCGGTAATCTGCGTAAGTTGTATCTTTCGATTGACAGCTTTTACGCAAAAATGTCACTTAATTTTTTTGGAGCAAAATAGATAAAAAAAATTTAATTAATATCCCAGTTGTCATCTTTTAAGCTATTAAGTCACAAAAAATTTTGCATTTTGAAGCAATCTGAATTCTAGTAAAATTATAATGTTCGTTGCCAGAAAGGTGGCAACTCTATCACCTTTTGTGATATTAAATGTAAATGACTGACTGGGTTGCACGAACTTTCTCTAGCTTAAGAAATCACTGTCTAAAGAATAACCCTAGGAAAATAGGTAGGTAGGTATATCTATTGTGAGATTTTTCGCAAATTTTTAAGTTATCAACATTTACGCATAACATTTAAGATTAAATGTTCATAAATGTAACTGAATAGCATTTTGGAAGAATCGATTAATCTGTTTTTGAGTGGAAAAAATAAGTCCTATGTGAGGAATAACGTTGGAGTTTTTTTTGTAGGCAATATTGATTTTATCAAAATCTTCGGAGCTGTTTGTAAGCTTTAATTTAACGGTCATATAGCAAGTACCTTGATTTTTTCCTAGCAAAATATACAAATATACCGTCAGACAGACAGACCGAAGTCTTATAGGGTTTTCACACCGAGCTGAAAACACGGTTTTCGTCGAAAACCACAAAAACCTGAACAAAAACACAAGTTTTACCATACATTTTTGCTAAACACAAGTTTTCGAAAACAACTAGTTTTATATCAAACCTGTCGAAAACTTTTGGAATACAAAGCAAACACACCTGAGTTTGTTGTGATTCTTTCAGAACGCACTTAAGTTTGTTGCGATTCTTTCAGAACACAACTAAGTTTCTTGTGATTCTTTCCAAACACACCTAAAAAGCGCATAAACGCCAAACAAAAAAATCAATCATAGCAGGCGAAAATATTTTCATTTCAAAATTTGATAGTCAGTTGTTGTAAAAATGAAGTGAAATGTCAAACGAAAACTTGAAAAGTCCGGTGTGAATGATTTTCAGGTTTTCGTAAACTTTTAGCCGAAAACCAGGTTTTCGGCTCGGTGTGAAAACCCTATTAGACCATGTTGAAGAGTTTGTATCAGAAATGTGTGTACGGCTTAACGATCTGTCTGGTTTGTGCTCGAAATCCAAATCAAACTGAATTTTTGTTTTGACATTTCTCCTATTCGTTTATGTTTACCAAAACGATAGATGGCTGTGTAGGAATACACCATCACTAGGTTTTACTTTCGACTGCGGCTTGTTTTATAAAACGATATATGCCCTGAAGCGTCATTTTGCGGTAGAATATATTATTCAAGTCACTTTGAATTTGGACGTCGAGCAGAAGCCAGCCAGACAGCTGCTAGAAAAATAGTAAGTTAGATATTAATCTGATTCATGTATATATTATAAAAAACTTTGTATTCTCAGAGAATAAACCATCTCACTATTTGAAGAGTGCGTTTTTTTTTCAATTATTGCAACTGTCTTTCTTGACGACAATTCAACATTTTTATTCTTATTTTTTAATAAGAAATAACGCAAAGATATAGATTGTTTTGCCGCCTGAAGGAGGGTATCAGCCGCCAGTAGTACCTCCAAACAATCTGAAACGCAACAAAGAAAATAATATGTTAATTTAATCCAGAGTTCGCAGCCAGCGAAGTATTTTCTGGTTAAAAAATTGCCACCGCCGTTCCATTAATAGTTTCTGTCAGCCAGGAATCGCAGCCAGCGAAGCACCTTCTTTCTCCTATTTGATCTACAGCCAGTGATCTGGACAGAAACAGGAGCTCTATGATTGGAGTTTGTGGCCAGCAGCTCCACGAATATTTATGTCAAATAGAACTACGCCACGGAGAAGAGCAATTAAACACAGCCGTATCTGACTTAAAGAGTCAGAAAAAGAAAAAACCAACGCCAGTAAGGCCAGCGTCAAAGCGTTCGAAGAAAATTCTCGTACAAGTCCCAGAAAAATCAACTGACGTACAGAAAGCCAACGTGTCAACGGAAAGCGACGAAAACCTACGAACAACAGCCATTGAAGACATGCAAAAGCAATTGGAAGAGTTGCGATTGCAACTCGAAGCAGCGATGGCCAGTGCGGCCAATGAAAGAGAGGAGCGTATTCGCCTCCAATATTCGCCAGTGCAGCAGAAAACAACACAATTGAAGCGACCACGAGTGCAAATGAAGCAGATTAAACATCAACATATTGTTCACCTTCCTCGACATGCTGTGTAAATACAGCAATAAATACAACGAGTGTCATCACAATGACAAATAGCATTATGAGTACAGGGCTTGGACAAGCCCAAGAAGTAAACTGCGCTATAAATAATTCAAAGTATATGCAGATACAACCTTCCGGGTCACCATATGGAATCGCATGTACGGGTGCAACACAATTTGCCACCAGCAGGGCTTCATATGTGCCGACTTTCCTGCCACCTGTAGGGAAAAACTTTCTCACCATTTGATTACAAATAACATTTACCACTGGTGCCATCTATTACAGGATGTAGGGAAAACTTTCTCGCCAGTGTAACGTGAAAACCCGCTGTTAAAAGAATACAAAAGCGAAACTTTAAACAACCCTGCGTGAGACAACACTGCCACCTGTTGGGTTCCAATCTGTAACGTTCAAGAACTCTTCCTTTTGCCTCAATCGTATGCATTATGCGACAACAACACATATACCTGTATAGCTATCACACAATGAAGATGGCCATTGCTGTCATTCAATTTTCTTTGACTTACCATATGTACCCTTAGACTCACAAGGCACATAACTCTTGCCTCCAGAAACTCCTGATACATATTCCTAAAAATTGGAAATGATAACCTCCTACCCGGCTTCCACCCACCTATGAAAAGCATCAAATGAATCCACAAGCAGAAGTCATCCATGATACGAGCTTATCCGAAAAGGTACCATCCTCACAATTGTCCTTCCACATACTGATACTTACCCTCTTCAACCTACTCAAGATCCCTCTACCATATTCTATCCCAGACAACCTCGGGCAGGATATGCATTAGAATGCTTGCTTAGTTGTCAGGTACTTTCTTCCTCTTCACCTCCAGCAAGCCTGGTTCTATACACTTGCCATTGCTTACCTTTGTGACTAACCAAACCCTATACTCAATCATACAAAACACCAACCTCATACAAGAACCTTTAAGACGCGTCGCCATGGACAAGTGCCTTAAATTTCCTTGCATGATTCCCACTAAAATGGAAGGATGAATCTCGACTTTAGCGCATACGACCACCTATCATCAAAAGCTTTTCTGACAATACCAGCCTAAATAACTGAAGCCGAAATTGAGGGGGGGGGGTCGAGATCGACCATCGCAGTCGGCCTGCAGGAATGCGCCACAACTAGCTCAGTAGGGTCGCAAGTCCTTGCTCTGGGATCTACTAGACGTCCGTCACATTTTATCTCTGCAGACCTATGGAGTTTAGGTATTAAAAACTCCCAAAATACAATATAAATATTATTCGCTGGGGCCCGATCCACTACGCACGCTATGAGAGAAATCCCCGAAAGAAAGAAAGATGAATCTTAATAGTTACTGAATGTAACAGATAGGTGACTACTGAAGGTAGAATACACACTATGGGAGCTATGTTGTTGTTCATAGATGAAAGTGAACACAGTGTACAAATAGCTCGGTCAACCGCCTGTACACAATTTCTAAAGCTTGGCCGACCTATGGTTGTTATTAGAAACAGGTACCATAAAACCTGTAAGGAGGGATCTAAGATGTAAACGACCCCTTTATGGCATCATAACCCACCCAAAAGAAACATCTACCAACTCGAGACATTCCTTCCTTTATGTCTCAGGTATGCCTTGTTGACATAGTCCATAAATCTGAGACCCCTTATATCGCATACCGGTAGACTACAAAGCCTACCCACACACTATCCAAAACTAAACATCAAAAAACTTCCCTACCATAGAGATAAGAAAACAGACTCTTCATCCCTATTACCTCTATTCTGTCGAAATGTTATGACCCCCGATCCACATTATCCGGGGAATTATCCACCCCTCCCTGCGCAACTTACTTAATACTTAATTATTACTGAATAAAAAGTCCAACTTCAAATCTGATACCAAATATTATTGACATCAAGAAATAACTACTTGATCTTCTTTCAAAATTATTATCAAAAATATTCAATTTATTAAGTCTTTACTTACAACTAACAACTTATTCTTAACATCTAAAATCCTAAAGAAACTAAGCAAACAATCTGCTTTATTTAATGTATAATGATTTGACTTTAATTTCGTCAATAAATTTTCAAACAAATGTGTGAACTTTATTGTCTCGTTAAATGAGTTCTTATGACTCTATTAATAACTCGAATCACATTAATTCTCTTTTAGAAAACTTTAAAAATTAATCTTAAAAAAAAAATAAAAAAAAAATAAATGTTACGTTATTAAATGTATGAGAAAACTATCAAAAAGTAAAAAGTCAGTGAGATATGATATACATCCATATCGTAACTCTAGACTCGCTTAGATAAGACTAAACTATAAAACAAGAATAGTTTGTGTTTGCTATATGGATGGGTGTCTATGCAACTATTCTTTAAAGTAAAAATGAAACTAAACCGGACGAACGTTGAAAAACAACTAAACGCGACTAATGTTTTCAGGTATCTATACGATCCTAATCGAAAGGTGCGATGATTTTATCGGAACCACACCGCAACTGAATTCAGGAGACGTTAGCTCCAAGGTAATGTATTTATAAGTACGAAGCAAGAGATTCATAAATAGATAGGCAGATGTAAAGGTGTATCAATATATATATAGTCAATATAGTTTAAATATATGTGATCAAATATGGTTCAACAATATAATTCAAAAACAAAATCAATATAATTTCTAAACTACAAGCGGGGTGAAATCAGTGGTGCACCTCTAGAATCAGACGCTGTGGAATTAAAAATTGATTAAAGGGAAATAAGTTATTAAGAAAGTTATGTTAAAGTTGATACACATTAACTTCGCTACTATGACGTATAACTGTGCCGATAGACAAACGTTAAAGATCAACTTGATCTTCAGATAAGTCTTGGACTGAACTCTCTTCAGCTCTTAGTGACTAACAATTGGTCACTGGTACTGATATATCGATTAATCTTTGTACTTTATACGCGCTGAACAATTAACAAGTACGACAAATAAACGTAAAGTGACTAATGAATGGATCTCTTAATATAGCGCTTGCTATGGATCCACTAAGTACGGAACTCAAAAAAAAAGTTTCAAATAAGACTCAATGTCTTCTTCTACACCTTGGTAGGATCAAACAGGAAAGTGATTTGGAAAAGTAAGTATGGGAACTAAAAGTTCAAAAGAAAAAAAAAGTGTGTGTCTACATACAGCAATGCTGCGAGACGAGTTTTAAAGAAAAAGAAAAAAGTGGAGTGAAAAACTTTCACGAAGTGTGCACGTAATGTGTAGTTACTGAATAAAGAACTTAAAGTTCAAAAATGACCCCAATGGGTATGTCTTCACACACAAGTATATATAGTAGGATACGTAGAGTATCTTCGGATATAGATACACTAAATCATAAACGTGAATTTAGCGACCAAAAGTAAGTATAATCTATATGAGAATTGGAAGAAACATTCCATGCAGAATGGTTGGAATAAAACCGAAAACAAACTAGCAAAACTTCAACGCTAACGTTGACGCGACGCGGTCAAAAACAATGGGTATAGAAAACCCTCTATCAGGAACTAAGTGTCCGAAATGGAACTGATAGATGTTAGGAATCGTTCGCAAAAAAAAAAAAACTTTCCGAATAGTCACATCACATAACACAAAAAAAAGGACAAAACATCACATATAAATATAGATATATATATATAGAAATATTTAAATTCACTTATAATCTAATAATATAGTTATTCAGGTAAGTATAATTCTTTTATATTCAATTCAAAAAAAAAAAAAATTTCAGGATACCAGGTGCTTCTTCAAACGGGTAAGTAGATATTGGTGTAATAACGATGACGTCACTGCGCCTCCACCGTCCGTGGATATAACAAAAATTGGTGCTTTTTGGGTAAAAATTCCTTGGAATTAATTGCGCACAGCGTATGGTGCGATACGAGGATTTGGGGCTGCGTTCCTTGACGCTTGTAGCCCGAAGATAATACTTCGCAGAGTGGTTGCGTTTAAATATATATAAAAATATAAACGTTTACCTTGGAGTCACGTTAAAAGTGACAAAAACTGGAGTAATTTTATTGCATAAATCTCAAATGTTGTGTCTTGATGACAGGATACGATACAGAGTAAGCAGGAGACCGAATACCATGCGGATCGAATCTCTGCTTCCATTGAAAAATCCCACGATATGGATGCTACTGTATATCCCACGTTGCTCCTCAAAATATAGGAGAAAATTTCCACAAAATTATGTTGGCGGTAGCGTACAGATGTGCTACACCGCAAAGGATACCGGATTGGGCGGATTAACTTGATCCTGAGGCATCTATTGCCTCCCAAGTAAGTTCCAATCGGAACGTGGACGCATGTGTCCGAATGCCCTTATGTGGAATAATCCACGAAAAATTCCAAGAAGTAGGTTTCTGCTTCTTACTAGAACCCTGGTGGAATGAAAAAGAAATTCATTAATCACCAGTTAATTACCAAATAATGCATGTTCCATAACTTGGAAACATGTATAATGGCGAACGAAAATGTATCCATGCAGATGCATGAATAAAAAAAAAACTTCAACTTACCTACTGAATAGGGTTGTATATGGATTTAGGTTTTCCAAAAATATGCGCCTTGCGCTGTGAATATTCCTTATAGGTATAGGTAGTAATATATATTTAAAAACACTCGCGTATATTATATTTCACAAAAATAATTTACTCTGCTGCTTATAAAAAGACTTTATTTAATTTCTTGAAAATGCTTTTTTCGTTTGCAGCGAACTAGACGATGGGCGAATGAAGAATGGGCGAGACATTAGTCTGTCTCATATGTCTATGTTCATATTTGACTTTCTCTCATGAGAGTGATGGATTGTGCCATAGAAATTCAGAAGTGAATCGTGAATCGTTCACCTATCTGTTATATTTGATGGTATGGTATTTACACAGAAGAATGACTTAATAAAATCTTATTGATTGACATTGAAGTGGTTTTATTTTAAATGTATTTACATGTTTTCAGCTCACGGAACAAAGGGAAATTATAATATTGCTTAATTCGAGTCTGAAATACCACGTAAGTATCTACCGCTAGGTGTCACCTCTGTCTCTAGGTTTACTTTCTCCACTAGCAAATTAATGAAACTGACATTTCTGAGTTGCGTTTTTCATCAGGTTCATAGACATGACATCAGAATTACATTTTATTACTCATAAAGTGATCTGTCAACTAGTCGAGAAAATCAAGTTTAAAAAATTGGTTTTCTTGGCTAAGGGTATGACAGTTACGTCATATCCCAGTTTTATTGTTAAATACTTGCCAAATAATGCTATGAGTAGAAAAACTCTGATTTGCGATGAGATTTTCGTCTGTCAGATAGGAAATCTTCATTAATGATGACAACAAATCAACTTTTGCTAAATCTGTCATATTCGCGTAACCGAGTAGAGACAAGTTTCTCCACCTGGAATGGAGTAGAAATCTCATGCTACTACTTTGACAAAATTATCAGACCAATCAGAATGATAGTGGGGAGAGAGATAAGCAGAAGCGTCGATTGTTGAAAGAGAAACGAAAATGCCGGAAATAGGTTCCGCCATTTCTCCTTGTTGATGACCACGTATCATGTGGACAATACGGAAATGGGTGTGTTTGGTTTCGAACAACACTTATCTTCCTAGGATTGTTTCATTTTCGTAAGAATACAACACAGCGGGAATGTCATTATCGTTTATGACGATTTCCTTTAGGCAATCAATCCTGGTGGTGCATTCTTACACTTAAGGAACTTCCAAAAATTTTCGAGTTGGAATACTTTTTGAAGTGTATGTCACTTGGCGTTGCAACTAGATAGAGTTGCTGGTGGTTGCCGCTAGGGTGACATTTGTCGTGGTGAAACCAAGTTTTTCCCTACACCAGTCACTGGCATAGCGAACGCCACTGGTGCCATCTACTCGCAAAACCATATTACTTACTCACAACGTGCTAAACGCACTCAGTGGGTTCCACCATAGAAGGTTCCACAAAAGGAATCCAATTTAAAAATGGACTCCCAGTCCACAAATCAGATTCCACGAATTTTCCAGACTCTATCAATTTTCCAGTATGTTCTCGTTCCCACAGTTTCAGTGGAAAGGGTGATAGAGGACGGTTTTGCTGTGCCAAGCACTGCCGTCCATTAATCTAAAGCAAAAAAAAAGTAAAAGTTTTATTGGCAACTATTTTCATTTTTTATCTTGAATAAAAAAAGTAACAGAGTAAATTTAATTTAAAAAAATCATCGGTCCACTGAAAAACAACCAGGGCACAAATAGTGCCCAGCAACTCGTCATCCGAAAGTCCCGCAACCTTCAGCACCGCTAGAAGTCACTTCACGGTTATTAACTGTAACTTTGGGGAGAGTGTACAGTTAAAGAAACAGTGTAACGTAAAAATTTTAATTAATGAAATTAAGAAAGAAAAAAAAAATTTTAAATTTATGATGTCCAACAGACACCGAACCCCGACACTCAAACATCCTATGGATACCTAAGCCCCAAACCCAATGCCTATCGTCACCACAAACCAAAGAGGAAGCCGGAAGAGACAAGCACCCATACCTATCCTTGACTCCTATATCAAAGAACGATATCTTCACCAGCAACCACCCGTGTATCGGTGTATTCAGCATCCCTGCAATAGACATACTTACACTTCGCTAACACGGCACCTTGCTCTCCCTGCTCCTCTTCCCCTTCTTTCAACTTCATCTCCATCCTCATCACAGAAGCGAGAACCATCCACCAGCCTACCATAGGTACTGAATACAAAACCTTGTAGAACAGCCTAGAAGGTACCATGTTCATGCCTATCCGCCACGAGTGCTAGGTGTTCTGCTCGCAGCTGGTTCACACAGTAGCCTACACCTTTAAACCAAGGACCCTACTAATATCCCTGCAGACGCATCTAAACTTGCTATGCGAATTTAATAACCGTTGCTTTAACTCTTCCGGAGGCTCTACTCATCGCCCCCTTTCTCATCGGCTACCCGAGAAGAACAGACGATGGGAACGGCATGCGACAACGTAAGGTCGTGGCCTAGATCGACCGTCGCGGTGGCCGGCAGTACCATAGCCGTAGCTAGCTCAGCCAGGCCGTAGGCACTTGCTCCGGGATATATCTGACTGGTGTTACTTCTTATTTTTCACTGCCGACCGTTGAACATAAGATGTGCATGTTCGAATATTCAATGTTAATACGCTTATTGGCCCTCATAACCATCGAGGCAAAGATATGTCAGAATTGATTAGAAAGAAAAAGTTGACTCAAGATCGCAACTCTTAATATCAAAGAGTGAAATCGTAAATCGAAGAAAAAGAATTCGCGGTTAAGGTTATTTCACTAACCCAGTGAACGAGACACGTAAGAATCTAAATTCAAGCGAGTCATAGGTGTTCGTGACTGCTGTGGCATTTCATTAACTTCCGCCCCTTTTGCTGCCACGGTGATATGCAAAAGGCGGCAGAAGAGGTGCCTAACTTTATGGGGAGGGAGGGCCTAAGGTGTTAATCGGTACCTCCTAGTCTCACAACCCACCCAAAATGATCACAGAAATCATCTCTCCTGTGCTCATCCGTTGGCTGACCCTGGACCTTTCGAGTCCCCATGACTCTTCAATGTTTGTGGGCAGCCCCTAACATAATAAACAAGCAGAAAGTCTGCTTGCCTAAAACTCTATTCTACCTATTCTACCTATAACATAATCTCTATCATCTAAACTAAATAACGAAGCTGTACCAAAATTACAACCTCCAAAAGAAAACTAAACACACACCAACTTACTCCATCAGAAGGGTTTGCAAGGGTTACCACCCCCCCTATGATTATCTTAAACTGCCATTCTGAAAAATCTGTAAATCTTCAAAAATAATTCCGGAAATAAATCAACTATGAAAGTTTCAGAAAACGTTACAAATAATTGTCTTATTTATTAGAAATATTCAAAAAGGAAATCTTATAATCACTAGCTTATATACCTATATATTATTAATCTATAGCTTAAAAGAAGAATCTTCAATGATTCTGACTTAAATATCTAACAGTACCTTTTTAATTTCTATGTGAGGTTATTTCTTAACCCACTTGATTCAAAAACTTAAAGGAAATTGATTAATTGCGCTTTCTTTTGATGCGCTCTCAAAATTAAGTAAAAGTTATTAAATTGTTTCTTATATGCTAAATGGAAAGCCTGAATATAATGAAAAGTGAAATATTATTGTTAAGTTCAAGAGAATTCAGGAATAAAAGTCGAAAATTTGTAGTCACACAATACGCGGATTGTGAGCTTCTACCTTGAACCTGCTATATCTAATATCGAATTTTCATTTCTCAATATTGCGGCGGTAAGATATTCGCAAAACCTAGTTGCGTCATTATCAAAACGAAATCAAATCGCAAAAAAAATAAATTTTCTACCGGAAGTTATCGAAACTTTCATAAACTTCTTCAGTTTCTATCGCGAAATAATTCATAATTTGAGAAAAGTTTTATGCGCGGTCAATTTAACACTAAACAAGAAATAAACTAAGACGATTTATCGCGAAAAGATAAAGGTTTAACCACCCAAGAGGTTATCAAGTCAACAGTATCAAACGTAAAAAAAAGGTACCATATATGTATGAATCCAATTCGGCTTCGTACATATAATCGATATATAAATTTTATGCCAATATAGTTTAAATGAAATGTAAATATATATATATAAAAGAAATCAATATATTTTTCAATTAAGACGAGATTCCTACCAATAGGGTAGTTTGAGTCTCTATAATTCACTTAGCGTCGTTCCGGAAGTGCACTTCTGAAATTCCCTGTGAAAAGTTATTAATATATATAATTTTGATCAGATATTATTGATGCTATATTCACATAAGATCGCTCACATCGATTAGCTGCCTGAGCTATGGAGCGAGTGTTGACTGGGTATAATGGTTATCTAACTGCGTAGACGCGTGTAAATCAATTAATTGAAGATCTCTTCACAATATGAAGGATCCAATCGGTGACGCAAAAAAAAAAAAGAAGGTAAGGCGTACCGGGATTATCGCGTTCAAAAGACGAGGACAAAAGCACGAAAAGTAACATAGAATGAACAGGATCAAGACAAGAATAGAAAACAAGTGAGTATAAGTGAGTATATGTAAGTGAGTATGTAGTTATTGCCGAAGGCTCGAAAATATATTCGAATGAATATCGCGGCGTCAAATCGCGCTATAAGTTGGACGCTACCGACACTACAAAAAAAAACTATCTCGTAAACCGAGCGAAGCGTTAGAAACTAACGATAGATAATTGTGTTGAAAGAATGTACTTCCTTCGTAGGTTCATGAATACTATGGTCCAATACTGACCCTTGGTCACAGTGAAGATTGAAACGATCTAAATCGGGAGTACCGAAAGAAATTCTGTACGGTGGAATCAAACGAAAATAATTATGTGGATCGATAAAAAAAAATCGCGAACTCACATCACTTGCAACTTGTAAAAACAATACGATAACATTGATTCTCTGAAGACATGAAGCAATTCAAAAAGATAGATAAGAACACGTTTCACTTTCCATGTGCACTATTGATACCAATGCACTTCAATATATGGGATAATATTCAATAAATCTTAATTATTCACCTAGCAAAAATATAAATTTATAGTATATGCGCTCGTGTGGAGGAGGCGTTAGGTCCTCGCACAGATTTTTCGTAGGTTGCATAAAAATATCAACTGGAATGAACCACCGTCCGTGGTTGATTGACTTTAGACGTCAGCGTTAACCGCTACGTCGTCTAGAGGGTGGATCGATTATACAGATCCGATGACTAATACTCAAAGGAGTGGTATGAGCTTCTTTGCTCCCACTCAGCGCACAATTAACAACAAATATATATATACTAAATGATTACCTGGATATTATTCGGTTCATATAAATTTCACTAAAAAAAATATTTTGCACAATTTATTTTTGGGCTGGAACTGCTGCTCCGATGATAGGTATAAATGATGTAACCGCTACTTCCACGTTGCTCCAACAGCGAATCTACTGTGGAGTTTGGTGACTTGATGGGGACTGGCATCCGTGTATTAGCACGCGCCGAGCATCCGATGTAATTCGTTTAGAGTTGGGCTTAGCAGCCAGTGGTGGTGTTATATATGATGTATTTCACGTTGGGCCTAGAAGCCTTAGCTGTAAGGACATATGTGATATAATATACGTTGGGCCTAGAAGCCATAGGTGCTCCAAAGGATGTCCGCGTGTCAAAGTGCACGTGATTGAAAGGTAAAAATTTCCAAAGGGATTGTATTCCCGATAAAAGGACGTGGTCGAACGCACGTGGGTAGCTCGCTTTATGGTTGGGCGAGACTCTCCGCGTTGCGCAAGTACGTGCGTAGCTGTAGCTTGCATGCGTTTGGTAAATGAAAATAGATGTGACCGCTTCCCAATGATTGCACAAAAGCGTATGTTATAGAATATATTTATATATATATTTGATTCATCGTGTGATGACTGGGTACATGTGGGCGAAATTACGTGACGTATCTAATTCCACAGCAAAAAAAAAGGTGGTTAGAAAAATCCTTTCCAAGGTGAATTCGTAGATGATGATGATAAAAATGGAGATAAATGCACTGATATGGGGCGCAGCCTCGCCTGCCCTATCCAATTGGGGATACCAAATGCTCCTACAATGCGATGATTCCTACACGTGATAAAACAAAAGAACGTGGTTATAACACGTTCCTAAGCCGCCATAAAAAAAATTCTGATCATCGGAACAAAAAAAAACTTCTGCTCCGACAATCCACTTGAGATGGCTCAAGCTTACCTGGTGAATATCGATCAAAAATCCATTATAGGTGGAATTACTCAATTGCACCAGCAATTTAGAGTAATTTGTAAGCGAAAATTAAAGCTGGGCGTGGTTAAGCTGCGTGAAATAATACTTGTCCTGATGCGGAGGTGTTCTTTGGTTAACGTCTGTCTTCAAAATGAAGAATGCAGACTCGGTTGGATTCCACACTAGTCGGCACCAATCAGATTGCGCCGTACTTCCAGTCATATTCACTTTCCAGAATGCCGTTCCAATCAAATCTAACCAGTTAAATGGGCTAAAGTAACGAATGTTAACGCTCGGTTCACACTATGTTACTTATGTCCTGACATGAACTACACATAATATAATATGTGTTATGGTAGGTGTTTGGATGCAAAGATATAACTCTAGGTTACGATTACACTAGTGAATCGGACTTCTGGTTGGTGAGTAATATTCTGGTGGCATAACTGATGAGTTGTAATGACATTACCGTGTAGTTGATTAACTATCTTTCATGTCGATTTTACGAAATTGCATACTTGACAGCTCTAGTTAAAGACAAATTTTATTTCTTTTTCAAGTCAATGGATATTTTTAGATGAATGGAAGCCTTATCGGACATGGACTTAGAAGGTTAAGGCATGATGCCTGTTTTGGTATCATCTGGTAAGTTTCTGTCATTATTATATATTTTGTTTGAGCAGATCGTATGACAGTTTCAAAAAAAAAAATAGGTAAGTATTAGACTTTCCGACGTTCTACAATGTCTTATAACACAGAATAATGGTTTGACTTGTTATTGTCTTACGGTTGGAGTCTATTCCATCCAATGTCTAGTATTTTAGGTCATGTTGCTGGGCAAGTCAGAAATACACTTGTAATGTTCAAAATGACAACTTGACATTTAGCATGGATTCAGATAAACGAATTTGAGTAAATAATTGGCCGCTTCGATTATTTGCTATGATTAGGATTTTCTGACAGCTGTCTGCCGATTTTACATTTCTGATATGCGTTATGACGTGATTGACAGTACACACCATAAAGTTACTCAGTGTGACCACTATTCCAGTATAATTGGTGTGAACACTACTCAACATAAACTGACGAGTAGTTGTCTTCTGGGAACCAATTTCGCATCTCATGACGTTATAGGAACCAGACCATACTGGAAGTGGTTTTTGGCAGGGGAAACGTTGTGGATTGAAATCCGAGGTGGAATCTAATTTAAAAAATGGTTTCCTTTTTGTGGAACTGTCTCTGGTGGAACTCATCGGATGCGTTCAGCATAGTGCGAGTTAACGTTGGGTTTCGCACATAGATGGCACCAGTGACAAAGACTTTATTTATTTGTGAATAATTGGCGAGAAAGTTTCCCTACAACAGGCTGAGCGGTAAGCTTTCGGATTTAACATCCACCGCAATCTTGGTGGCGAAGTCGAACAATGTATCCTGTAGCAGCAACTGCAAATCATCTTTAATCGGCTAGAGAATACTACAAGGAACATTGTCTGGAGGATTTAGCCAAAGCACGTCAACTTTAAAAAGGCACTACATTCAACACTGGTGTGAGAGCAACAAGCACCACAACCGCAAACAGCAGCAACGTCATTATGCAGCAACTCGGTTCTTAAAATATTCTACTCACATAGAAATCCTTTACAAATTTTCTTTTTAATCTGACCAGTGATTGTTAATTTATATAGTAAAGTAATCGTCTAAAAGAAAAGATTTTATGTGAACGTTATTCGTGATTTCATGTTATTATTTCATGTGATTTGTTCAATTCCCGTAACTCAATAGAGCGTTCCTGCTCTAAAAAATACTTTCTGTTAACTTGATAATTCTTTTATTTCATGTATTTTCAATGTGATTTCATTTTCCATAAAATAAGATATAGAGCGTACTCACTCTAAAAATTTCCACTTAAACGAAACAAATCTATATATTCTATATAGTTAATATTTTCTGGTTGTTTATTGTAGGTTTATCGTAGGCTAGATTAAGTATTTATTTGTATATATATGTAAATATTCAAAAGTGACAACACGTCACGCGCAACACCATATAGCTCCATGATGTAACGTAAATATAAATAATTTAAAAGAATTGAAAAAGCGAGAGAGAACATAGTGAATGAACCCACTCACCCCCCCCTTGCAACTGTCAATAGACACCAACCTCTTCACCTAAACATCCTATGGATATCTAAGATCCGAACCCCAGCGCCCATCAACACCACAAGCCAGAGAGGAAGCAGGAAGAAACAAGCACCCCGAACATCCTTGAACCCCATGCGGAGGAACAGCAACTCCATCGACCTTCGCCCGTGTATCGGTGTATCTAGCACCCCTATAAAAGACATACTTACACTTCGCTAACACGGCTACTTGATCTCCCTACTCCTCTCCCCATTCTTCCAATTACATCTCCATCCCCATCACAGAAGCGAGAACCATCTACCAGCATACCTCCAGGTTCTGACTACAAAGTCCCGCAGAACAGCCTGGAGCGCATCTGATAGCATGTCCACGCCTATCCGCTGCAAGACCTAGATGTTCACCCTGCAGCCCCTATATATTATAGTACACACCTAAAAACCAAGGACCCTACTTAAATCCCCCGCGTACGTAGCTAGACCTATGATGCTTTTGCAGAACGAAGAATTTCAATCAAATACCAGAGGTCTTACTCCAGTTAGCAAATGAGCATCTAGCCATCGTACTTGTTTCTGTGCTTATGGGATGGAAGCAACTCTATGCTGGCAACGCCCCCTTTCTCGCCAGTTACTCGAAGTGAGTGACCGGTAAGAACGGCATGCGACAACGTAGAGTCGAGGTTGAGATCGACCGTCGCGGTGGCCGGCAGCACCCATGCCACAGTCAGCTCAGCCAGGCCGTGGGCACTTGCTCCGGGATCTACACAACCGGTGTTACCTCTTATTATCCTGCCAACCGTTGAACTCTGATGGATGAATTCGAATAAATAATGTTAAATCGCTTATTGGCCCTCATGGTCTTCCAAGTCAAGATCTATCGGAATTGAAGTTAGATAAGAATCGATCTCAGATAGCACCTCTCTTATTCTTTTCTCTATTGAGTGAAAACGTAGTTAGAAAAGAAGATTTCCGATTGGTTCATACAAATTGCCCGCCCTACTGAACGCTGCACGTAAGTATCTATACTAACAACAAACCTTAGGTAGTCGAGGTTGCGGTGACATGATTTAATTGATATCTAATCATACAGCTGCCACGATGTAATGCTGCATGATGATGAGGACGTGTCTAACTCTGAGGGGAGGGAGGATCTAGGATGACGTACGATCCCCCTGGTCTCTCAACCCACCCAATCTGCTTCAGAAAATCACCTCTCTCTGAAACAGCCTTGGCTGTCCTACGGACCTACGAGTCCCCACGACTCGGATATATTTTGTTGGGCAGCCCCATAACATAATAAGCAATCAATAAGATTGCTTGCCTACTCTAACGTACTGAACCTAACATAGTATCTTCATCAGATACTGCAACTTATCTTTCAAGTAATGTAAAGAAATAGCATGAGAAACCAAAATCAAATCCTAACCTCTATAACACCATATTCCCTTCTGAAAAGGTCGTCACCACCCTCCCTGTGATTAACTTACTCCATCATGATTGTAATCTATGAAGCTTCCTAAAATTATCTTATCTCCAAAAGAAATACCAAAATAAAGAAAAATCGTAACAACTTTTTTTCTCTTTAAACGTTATAAAAGTCCGTATCTATTTATTGATTAAAAAGGAACTTAATACTAACATGGGGTATTTTTTTTTATTACCTTAATATCTAATCTGAATTTTAATAAAAGAAATATATATCGACAAATTTCAATGCTTTAAATAGGCGATAGTTAATTTGATTCGTTCTTAAATCAAAAGATATATTCACTTTCTAGTGAATGTCTAATAAAAAGGAAAGAAATACTTATTATACCTAAAAGGATTCTAAAGTAGCTCCAACAACTAATGTTCTATATTTTTATGAACGATACCTCTGAATGAGGATGAATGTAAAAATTGAAATACTGAATCTATTATGTAACCTAACCGCAGAGCTTTATGCTCCTTCTAATTTGATAGGGTCAAATGGATATTCGTAACGTAGTAAACGTGTAAAATTCAGAATATAATCTAACGCGGCGTTGTCGTCTCGACAAATACGATCGCAAACTATTGTTATCGATTCTAATAATGAAAAAAAATGTTGATCTAATAGAAGCGCGATTATGTGTAATTCGAAGCAAACGAAGAAGTTATATGACACGTAAACCATTGACGATAAACATAAAAGTATCCCGACTAATGCTTATGAGCACTACAACAAAGTAGTACGTATTGAAACAGAACAATTTCAGAGCATTATATCAAGAAAAAAAAAATCAAAATAAGAGTGTAAATATATAGTAAATACCCCACACTTTAAATACAGTTCGCATTTGAAAGTGTGTTCGATAATCAATGCAAATATATAGTAAATGTATTTAAAAGATATAAATTTATCAAAGTAATTTCAAAAGTTAAAATCTCTTAACCACCAATGGGGTGGAGAGAGATACGCTGGACCGGAAGTGCACTCCTGGCTGCTGTGAAAGAATAGTTATTATATATATTGTTATAAACACTAGATACTTTTTGATTTGTATTGTTGTATGACCCTTGGCTTGTCTTGATATTATGATAAAAATAGCTTAGGTTCAAAGATCTGTGGCTCATAACCGTTGCATTCGCCTAGAAATACCTTTCAACGAGCTCAGGTAAGTACTATATGTCGCGGACACAACAGACACAACTAGAGTCAGTCGCTGTTAACGCGATATTAATGTCCGTAACCACGATCTATACAAAATACGCTGTACAAAACGACGTTACACAACCACAAAAAAGTTTCCAATTTGAGTGAAATACTTGAAAGTGAGGCTATAGCTTCACTTACAGCGAACGCGAACAAAGTGGGTCACTACCGACGCCAAGGAGTAAAGATGGGGTCTAGAAGACCAAGTGATAACATAAAAAAAATTGGAATCAAAAAAAAAAAAAGGAAGATATCCCGAGTGAAAACAGAACAAAAAAAAAATTTTTTAGGATTTCATCCAAGGATAATGATGCGAGGAAAATAATTACCACTCGCACTTTACGTTAATTTTTCAAGCAATAAAAATTCCGCAACTCAAGGAACGAGAGTTGTTAACATGTATGTACCGAGAAATTAATCACAACACGAATTCATGAGAATAAGATTTCGAAGATCTACACCATTGAATTTAAGTTCTATAAGTTATTGGAGGTTTCATCGTAATAAGCTTTTATACCGAAGCACTATGTAATGATACACTAAATATATTTGTATAAATATTCAAAAAAGAAAGTTAAAGAAGCCACTAGGTTATATATCAATAAAGATAATTTGTATTTATTGGCATGGCACATCGCCAAAGCATCGTCGTCTACTATGCACAACAAATACCACCGTCCGTGGTAGCTGACTCAATATGCCGTCGTCGTACGCAAAGCGTGCGACGTCAAAAATGATTCTCAAAAGCCCACGATCGTGGAGGTTGAGCAATAAGGCTCCTACATACGTCTCATTAATTAAATAAAATCAAAGGGTTACCTGAATGTTCAGGTGTATACACTAGTACCCTTCTTTATAAATTAAGTTTATTTAAAATAACTCAGCCGTTGTTGTCTGTTGAGGAGGATTTAGTATTTAAAGATGCTCCCACGAAGTGAAATATACGCCTGGACATGCATATGATGCGTTTAGAGTTGCTCCCTCGTTGTAAAAGATTGACTTTTATATGTCTATGATACATTTAAAGTTGCTCCCTCGTCGTAAAAGATTGACTTTTTGGACCGGCATCGGTATACCACTACCCGCCAGACGTCCAGATGAAGACCAAAAGAGAAGAAAAAAGAAATCCTTGATCCTTTGTACGGAACCTCAGCCTGTCGTGACTGGGTGGTTTGGTAAGTATAAATGCTTTGCTTGCACCACTCGGTAGGCGATACTGCTGCGTTAGGAGGCGTGGTTGTCGACGAGCCGACTAGCGGATCAACGTCGACAACTAACCGCTCCTTTCTTTCCAAAGCACTGAAAAAAAAAAGATGTTCGATAGCTCCGACACCGCAACGTAGGGCTCGGCGGACGTTTAGGTATGGCCAAAAAAAAAAGAAGACACCAATGACCAGAAAAAATATCTTATTATAGGCGTATGTAACTGGAGGTTTGTTGTGAGACAGGGGTGTTACTTTGTTGAGGTGTGGACTGCACGGGTAACAGATATGACTGAACGTCCGACTAGGCGACCTCTCATCTCACTGCTGAACTGGAAGCGGAAGCAAAATTATCCGACTTGTTTAGCGCTGTAGTTGGTGAACGCTCTCGGTATGCTTGCGTCGATGCACAGCTAGGAACGTCGGTGGGCGTGGTCCTTGTTCACACTACAGATTGTCTCCAGACAAATTAATCTTCATACCGAGATTCAGGATGGTGACTGCGGACGGACGAACCCTAATTCTCATTCAAACTCACTCACACTCGACATGGCAGTAGATGTAAACTGCCTCAAGTGTCTTGCTTTGATATACCCTACCCGTGACATTGAAGCATGTCCCATAATGATAGCTTCCACTTGACGATTGTTATTATAATGGCAAGTGAGCTATCCCGACTGCATAATGGTGAAGTCGCTTAGTTCACCTCGTTGTACCTACACACCCTCATCGATGATTACCCACACTCCTCCCTTCCTCGAGGATCTACTAACAGAACATGGTTAGAACTATCGCGTGATATAGCCGAAAGGAAATCATTAAAAAAAAGAAAAAATCTGTTAATTTTCAGGTCAGCATACAAAATCTTATCTTTTATTTGTTCCAATGTCCTAACATCGAGAAAGTATAACTTAAGCTAACTTATGATCTAACTTACTAACTTTACCTGTTGATGTTCAACAAAAGAAAATACTTAAACTTCATAAATCTCATATAACTTTCATAAAACTTGCAATTATCCTTCAGTACTTGTGGTTAACTTTCAATAAACTTTCATAATTCTCTTGTCCTTCAATAACCAAAACAAAACTTTCCTTAATTTTCGAAAGGAGAAACATTCGATTCGCTTGCAATGGTTGCTCTACTTCAATTCCAATTCAAATAGGTTAAAACTTCTCTTATTCCGGTCCAAAATCTTGATCTTGATTTGAAATTTAACTATTCGGTAGTTTTATTCCCTGATCTGCCTCTTCTTTACACTGTCACTATATTGCGAATTCAAAACAAATGGAATCACCCTAAAAGTAGGCTGCTCTTTCCCTCTTCTTCTTTCTTTGATGTTGAGAAATGATAAACTAAATGCACGTGAATACTCTTCTTGAACCTTAAATAATGTATACCCTCGTAAATCTTGTAGAAATAGCTAAGAATCCTATAAAAACTTTATCCGAAGTCAGGATGACAAGACCTATAGCGAGTCCGACGATATGGATACCACTAACGAGGATAAAAACGGTTGACCGAAGCAGCTAACGCGATGTCGATGAACGCAGTGTAAAAAAAAGAAATGTTTACTTTAAGAGTCTCAGAAGCTGAAAAGGCAAATGAAATGTTAATAGCGCATATGCACACACCCGTTCGGTGTATGCTTGATATAATAATAAAGCAATATATGTAATATAAAGGTTAAATAGGCAAATGAATAAGCATGCATGAGCAGCGTTGCCGCTGGAAAGAAAACTAACGTGCCACATTTTCTAATAGAGCGTGCCACTACCGTGCCAAAATGGAAAAACTACAATTTTTCAATAAATAAAAAAAAAACTATATATACTAAATTTTGTTGGTATTTTGCTATACAAAAAAAATTAAAAGATTAATATTTATTCAATTCAATTCAATTTTCAATGACTTTTATTCAAATAAATCTTCATAATCTTAGTTTGTACAACAAATTCATTTTATAGCATGGCTCACGCCGTCTGCCGTCCTATTTATTCATGTTATATATGTAAAGAAAAAATAAAATAAGTAACTCCTTCGAATCAATTTTCCCAAACTTTTGAATTTTGTCATAACTTAATACAAAAAATAGGAAATTTATACAAAAATAATAATAAATTCAACAAATAGGTACTAACTATCATATTAAAAAAAGTGTGCCATATTGAAATTTTTCGTGACACCGTGCCATGTGAAAATTGCTGTGTCAAAAAAGCACGATTGTGCCACTTCGGCAACGCTGTGCATGAGAATAATAGGTAAATGGTTATGAGTCTGCTCTCTCAATACGCTCCCTTGGTACAGTGCACTGTTCCTCGGTGATGTTGTTGTTCCTATTAAATTTTGGGGCAGGCATTAAAATAAAAAAAATCAATTGGCAAAGTGCCATAGGATTGCATTGCTGTCTTCGCCTTGTCACGCCAACTGCTACTGGTTTGAATCGGGAATGTCCCACAACGAATTTGTAAAAAGGGAGGATATCCAGTCCGGGTCTCACTTTACAAGAAAATGATGCTTGTTCCTTGCTCATACACAAAAGGAAGAATTGAATCACCTGACGCAAATCTCTACTTTATTAATAGGACAAAGTAATCACGACTAGATAACACTACCACAATAATCTAATGACATACGGGGTACCTGTTGCTTGATGTGACTATTCACATGTATACTTAAGCATATGCTACGTCATGCGTATATGTTGCGATCACGTTGTGTTGATGAGGTGGAGTCCCACGATGTGATTCAGGAAGCATATGTAGAGCGGTGGCTTCTATCTATGCAGCTGTTGGCGCATGTAAACTGACGCTGGCATCCCTCGCAAATTGTTCCGAACAATGTCCAGTGGCACTCCCACTAGTGGCGTATAAATGTGACGTTGATGCCCTTGCACGAAAGTCCTTGCTTCCTCCTTCCTATTTTATGGTTGCTGAAGTATGTTCGTTGACAAGCAGTGATATAGATATGTGGTTGTGCATTGGTGTGAGCATGCGTAAGTATTCAGCGATTCTATGCAATGTTGAGCTCCGTGGTAATGACCAACACGTGAGCAATTCAGGTTATGCACGCAGTGTACGTGCAGGCACACGTGGCGACTAAATGGTGTGTGCGGATGTGATTGTACACTGCTCGCTTATTTTAGCATATAAAGTTGCAAACAAAAATCACGTGCCTTCAATGGGGCAAGCACAGCAGCTGATGTGCAGAATATTGGCGCGTTTACTTTTGTCCTACGCCTCGCTCGACTTATGCACACATGTGTGTAATATGGCTATCTTCAGCAAGAATCTTCGCGAGGTATGCTATTTTTTGATTGCGCATATATCTCACGGAATGTCGTAGTATGTTGCACAGACACGTGCCAAATTAACTGGGCCTTAAGTTCTAATTATGGGCACCCTAGCACGACACCTTGCTGCCGCACAAATGTACCGTGCGTTTACTGTTGCGTGCAAGAAAATGGAGTCGCACACATGCACTTTGCGCAAATTATACAACAATGCACGCAATTCCTTCAGGAATATCCGGGATACACTGAACACCGATGGCACCATACACCCAATCTGCTTCTCCGGAGGTGATCCACCATGCACAACCACTAAGAAAAAAAAATATTTTTTTGTCAGACACATCCGTCTAAGAAAACTTTCTCAAGGAAAATTTTACCTCGTCAACAAGATCTGCAGTATGTTAATAATCAATACTACACCAGAATAATTTGTATATGATACTAATGTACAATTTATGATTGTGTGAGCACTCGGTCAGAAGTTGCAATTTTTTTGAATAAAATTAATTTTTTATTTCTTTAGCAGCCCTGCAATTTGAAGTTTTTGCTCACTGGGTTGAGTATTTGAGAGTGACCTGTTGCTTTTTCTCCGGCCTCCTGGAAGTCCGTACTGGAAAAAATTTGTGCCTGAGAGAAATTTCGAGCATGGGAAATCATGACATCCAGTCATATTATTCCTCTACGACACATATCCCGAAGAGGATATTTTTCCTCAAATAGGGCAATTCTGTTGCTGTCATGTTGTCTGATAGGGGTATTTTTCTGGCTGTCATATTCTAAGCAGGAAAGAGAGAAGCAATCATCAGTATATTTCTGGGGAGTGTTCACATGGTCGGTGGTGTTGTTCGCACTTGCTCAGATTTTCATTTGGGAAGTGTCCACATGGTGTTAAGTGTTGTCAACGCTTGTTTTGATTCGTAACAAACCTTTTTCTGTCTCCGAACACTGAGAGAAACAGAAAAGGAAACAAGAATCCATCTAACATTGCTTAGTTTGATTTAGTTGTGTGCATGCTTTCATTGTCGAATATCCTTGGCATGGAACTTGCCAATGAATTTTCCTTTCAGATCCTCAAGTTCGTATAGACAATTGCCGATTCTCCTCCTGACTCTGCATTTGATGAACTTTCGCGAAAACTTTGCGTTCCTTGATTTCGAGAAAGAGCTTTGTTCAAAGTTTCTCCTGAAAACTTCTTGACCTTCCGCAAACACAACGTTCTTAGCTCTGCGATTATATGTATTCTCAGCTCGTATATGAGCAGAATCGAGATTGAGTCGGATACGATCTCTCATTGACTGCATTCTATCCAACCTTGATTCAGCTCGAATTTCTGGTTCATTCAACGCGTTCAGCTTCCTCAGCAATTCATAAGACGATCCATGAGTAATCATCTGTTGTCCGAAGAGCGCGCAGTATGGTGAACACCCTGTCGAAGAATGATAGTCGCCTTTCAGTATCGCGCAAATGAGTGGAATGTACTTGTCCCATTCATTGTGTTTATCTGCTATAAAAGCACGAATCTTCGAAATGATTTCCCTGTTCACACGCTCAGAGTTGTTCGCCTGAGGTGAGTACAATCCTGTTCTCATATGCTGAATGTCATATAGCTTCATCAATCTTTCGAAATCTTTTGAAACGAATTGCCGGCCATTGTCACTGACAATTTGTTCCGGCGAACCAAAGTGATGAAATACCTCATTCTCCAAATAGTTGCAAATCGATCTCGCACAAGCTTTTCTCAATGTCTTCAGAAAGACATACTTGGTAAAGTGGTCTACAGCGATGAAAATAGTAGTGTTGCGGTTCTTGGTGCGAGGATATGGCCTAACAAGTCCACATAAAGTCTCTGCATTGGTCGTATAGATACTGTTTGCATTCCCATCTTCGGTCTGAGCGTCGTATTTGGAGGTTTAATCATCTTGCAGACGCTGCAAGCGCTCACATAATCCTTTACTTGCTTTACCATACCTGGCCAGTAATATTTCTGTCTGATGCGGAATAAAGTCTTCTCAATGCCACCGTGACATGCATCCCTGGTGTTGTGTGCGTTCGACGTCGCTTCCTGAGTGAGCTCACTTGGCAGCCATAGTCGCCAAAGACTATCTTCCTCATCAGGTAGTCCCGCCCTGAACTTGACTCGCTTATAGACATATCCTTCCGACACGCATAGGTCCGGCAAGTTCTCCTGGTTCTGGATAATATTTTGCTTGAGGTCTTCATATTCTTTCAACTTGAAATGGATTGATTCCAGATCGATTTCCTTCGCTTTGTCCAATTCGATTAACTCTGCAATGTCCGCTCTTGATAATGTGTCAGGCACGATGTTCTGCGTTCCCTTCCTATGTTCAATAGAGAACGTGAAGGCTTGAAGTCTCAGACTCCAACGAGCAAGTCTTCCATTAAGGTTCTTCTGGGACATGAGCCACTTCAGGCTCGAATGGTCTGTTATAACCTTGAACGTGAGTCCTTCTATGTATGGCCTGAACTTCTCAACACTTAGCAACGCTGCGAGACATTCCTGTTCCGACACAGTGTAATTCCTCTGCGCCTTGTTCAATTTCTGTGATACGTAGGCAATTGGGTGTTCGTGTCCATCATCGTCCAGCTGGAATAACACGCCTCCGACCCCTGCGCTAGATGCATCGCATTGGATGACAAACGGCTTAGAGAAGTCGGGCTGTGCCAACACTGGTGCACTACTCAATGCATCTTTGAGCTTCGAAAAAGTTTCTTTCGCTTCCTCAGTTAGACAGAATTTCTTTGCTTCCCGTAAAGAATCAGTTAAGGGTGCAGCGAGTCCAGAGAAATTTGGTATAAATTGTCGATACCAGCCCGCCATGCCGATGAAGCGCCGTATCTGTCTTACACTGTTAGGCAACGGGAACTTGGCAATCGCTTCTACTTTGGCTGGGTCTGTCCTCAGAATTCCTTTCCCAACAATGTATCCCAGAAATCGAATCTCCTTTTGGCAGAATTTGCTCTTCTCAACATTGATTGTAAGCTTAGCCTTGGTCAAACACTCCGCTACTTCCGTGAGAATATCCATATGTTCATCGAAGGTTTCCGTACATATGAGTAAATCGTCGATGTACACAAAAACCTTTTCGCGATACTTCGATGGTATCACCTTGTATATCAGACGAGTCATCCGTTGAGATGCATCCTTAAGTCCAAATGGCATCACAACGAATTCCATTAGAGGTTTGCCTGGAACAGCGAAGGCAGTTTTTTCTCTGGATGATTTGGATAATGGAATCTGGTGAAATGCATCTTTCAGATCTAGTCCAGTGATGTAGTGGGTGTCCTTGAGTCGGCTCAGCAGTCCAGCGATGTGAGGAAGTGGAGAGGCATCATCTTTGGCAACACTGTTTAATTTACGGAAGTCCACACATAAGCGATTTTTCCCTGGTTTCCTAACCAAAACTACAGGTGAACTCCATGGACTATTGCTTTCCTGGATAATTCCTAGTGATAGCAGTCTGTCCACTTCAGCATAAACTTCGGCTTGTCGAGGCGGCGAAAGCGGATAGTGTTTCGACTTAATCGGAACGGCATCACCTGTGTCGATGACGTGCTCCTCATAATCCGTCCTGCCTAATCCTAGCTTCGAAAATTATGGGAATCTTTCTATCACCATCGCTAATCTGCTGCTTTGCATCGGCATCAGGTCATGCATGTTCGGGTTTGAGATCGAAGCTTCCAAGCACGCAACTTCTGGTTCGATTATTGGTTTGATATTGAATTCTCTCCAGAAATCGATGCCAAGATATGTTTCTTGCTGTAGCGTAGGTACCACGTAGAAATCAATTAACTTTGTAGTGTTATTGAAAAAGATTGGTATTCTGGCCAATCCCTTAATCTCTTGCTTCGTGCCATCAGCTGTGCTTATGCTCGAGTTGAACTTCCTCATCTCGATACCATTTCGATGTAGCAGTGACATGCAATCTTTCGCCAGCGCACTGACTGATGCTCCTGAATCTAACAAGGCAAATAGTTTGTCGCTGCCGATTTTTATGCTGATGAATGGTCGCAAATCGTTCTTGTCATCAATCACTGTCGATGCTACTTCCTTGCTGCGTGCCTTCCTACTGTTGTATCTGCTTCTGCATTTCAGAATCTTGCTTGGTGCATAGCAGTTACAATTATTTCCAAATATCCTTTTTCTTGTCTTCATGTAATTTCTCATTCTTTCATGAAATGATGGTACTTGCGCGACTGGTGTTGGTTTGTCGACGTGAGATGTTGGGGTCGACTTCAATATTTTCATCGTGTCGTCACTTCTGGTGTTGCTCGTGCTTCCAGCGGATTCGGAATCATCAAGCTCGACTTGGGATTTTGGTGTTGTATTTATAGTCTCGGGGTGGTGTCTGTGGAACGAGTGCCCCCGGTCATCGACTCGCTCGCCTTCCGGTTTTCCAAATGCTTCCTGCATTCTCTGGTTGTCACATTTTTGTTTCCACAACGATAACAAAACAGATACCGCTTTTCGCTTGGGCAGTCATAGAAAGAATGACCCCGTTGATCACAGTTCCAGCATGTGAACTTTGACGTATCCAATGGTCTAGTGTTATACTTGGCAACATATGCTTCTAGCACTTGACAACTGTCGCTTTCAGTCTCTCCTGGTTCCCCAAGCTCGTTCACGTTGCGTCGTCCCTCTGCAGATCTTTGCGATTTTTGATGTTGTAAGAAGGCTTCACCTTGTCTGGCCACGTCTCTCAAATGATCCAAGCTGTCAAGCTTATGTGGAAAAAGAAGAGTGCCTAAGCCTTCCTTCGAATTCTTCTTAATTAAATCAATCATCCGAATAAAAATCATCGAATGATCCCTTGAATCCTTGCTTGCGCGATATGACTCTTAATAATTTCTCGTGATCGTTTTCAGCTGGACTGAATTCCTTCTTACTTGCGACTCTGAGTTTGTCATATGTTGCACTAGTATTTTTCTTGAGGAAGAACCAGAACCATTGCTCTGCTTTTCCTTTCAGTAGCACGTGAAAATTGGCTAAGACATGTTCCCAGCTGCACTGTGACCTGTCCTTGAGCGTCTCAATATTGAACAAGAAATCGCTCACGCTTCCTGTACCATCGAATACGACTTGCCATTTCTCTACCTTGCAATTAACATTGCTTGTTGAAGGTATCGACGTAGAGGCATGCTGACTTAATGGTGGTCGGTTCTGCGTAGAAAACGATGCGTTTTCCAAAAATCTCTCGAAGTCAACTCTCGCATTGTTATGCGGTTGGTTCTCGGTGTTGATTGGTGGTGTTTCAGCCCGATCCACTTTTTGGTTTAGAGAGTCCTCTATGGCTCGCATCTCCGTCATGACCATTCTATTGTTGGCTTCTATGATGCGTTCAAATGCAGATACTAATGTCTGTATATCGTAGTTGTTTTGTCTAATCTGGTTATTTTGTTGATCAACCCCAGCGTTCACGTTCGCTGATCCAGCTTGGTTGCCGCAACTTGGTCGTCCATCAATAGCTTGTTGATCTTCTCCTTGTCCTGGTTGAGGTGGTGGAAATTGTAGGTCTACTTGCGGTATTAACCTTGGCAGTTGATTTTCCTGCTCTTCAGCAGCATTCAGTTCTCCTGCGGGAATTGCATCCAATACGGCTGGATCTTGAATGGGTGGTTGTGCTTGGCTTTGTGCATTAGCTCGAGGTGGTGTATGCGATACGATGTGTCGCTGTATAATGGAATCTGGTTGATTCCGTTGCCATACATTCCTACCTGGTGTTGTACCTGAATGTTGTCCTCGTGAACTGTTGCTGTTGTTGTGTGCTCCTATAACACGGTTGTTCCTACCTCTGTTACTATTGTTAGCGCTATTATTGTTGTTACCGTTCATGTTTATTTACTTGTTGTTATTTAATGTTATAATAAATGATTTATGTGAAAGTGGGGAAAATTTTGTAATTCAGAAAAAAAATTATAGATGTGACTACTGTTATAGCCCGTTATAATCTGTTCTAATCTGTTCTAATCTATTCTTATCTATTCTAATCTACCTAATTAATGAGATATTAACTCACACAAACTTTGAAGAAGAAGTGGTCTGTGCTCCTATTCTTATTCAAAATACTAACTGTTTCTGTTAATTTCAAAATATCATGTATGTTGGGTTGGGATTCGTATGTGTTATCATCGAGTTGAGTTTGCTTAATTTAAAACTTTTTTACAACGGATGGACTTTTCGAAGAGAGTGAGTGATGAATGAGAGAGTTATGGTGCAGTAGCAATATGACCCAACATCTGTGTCAGAATCATAGACAATACTGGATCTTTTGTTTAATTTAATTTGTACGAGATTCATATGCAACGAAATTTCCTTTCCGTAGAAATTTTTCGGACTAATATGAATCGAAAAAAAAACAGTTGAAGTACCCATGTTATTATCCAGCCGCAACGCGGTCGCAATACGATGCAAATACGGTGGACTCTACTGTGATGATAACATAAGTATTTTCTTCTGTATGTGAAGCTTTCGTATTAACGTAAATACAAAGTTTCGCTATGAATTCTGCAGTCGCAACGCGGTTCGCAATCGGATGCTAATTCCGGGACTTTACTGTCAGAAGACAAAGTTTGACTTGAGTAAATAGTAATATATGTTGTGGTTCTGTAGATGTAAATAGAAGCCTTTGAATTCGTTTAATGTTTATCGAGCTCCACGCGTTTGGGCGCCAAATTTGTAACTGGAGGTTTGTTGTGAGACAGGGGTGTTACTTTGTTGAGGTGTGGACTGCACGGGTAACAGATATGACTGAACGTCCGACTAGGCGACCTCTCATCTCACTGCTGAACTGGAAGCGGAAGCAAAATTATCCGACTTGTTTAGCGTTGTAGTTGGTGAACGCTCTCGGTATGCTTGCGTCGATGCACAGCTAGGAACGTCGGTGGGCGTGGTCCTTGTTCACACTACAGATTGTCTCCAGACAAATTAATCTTCATACCGAGATTCAGGATGGTGACTGCGGACGGACGAACCCTAATTCTCATTCAAACTCACTCACACTCGACATGGCAGTAGATGTAAACTGCCTCAAGTGTCTTGCTTTGATATACCCTACCCGTGACATTGAAGCATGTCCCATAATGATAGCTTCCACTTGACGATTGTTATTATAATGGCAAGTGAGCTATCCCGACTGCATAATGGTGAAGTCGCTTAGTTCACCTCGTTGTACCTACACACCCTCATCGATGATTACCCACACTCCTCCCTTCCTCGAGGATCTACTAACAGAACATGGTTAGAACTATCGCGTGATATAGCCGAAAGGAAATCATTAAAAAAAAGAAAAAATCTGTTAATTTTCAGGTCAGCATACAAAATCTTATCTTTTATTTGTTCCAATGTCCTAACATCGAGAAAGTATAACTTAAGCTAACTTATGATCTAACTTACTAACTTTACCTGTTGATGTTCAACAAAAGAAAATACTTAAACTTCATAAATCTCATATAACTTTCATAAAACTTGCAATTATCCTTCAGTACTTGTGGTTAACTTTCAATAAACTTTCATAATTCTCTTGTCCTTCAATAACCAAAACAAAACTTTCCTTAATTTTCGAAAGGAGAAACATTCGATTCGCTTGCAATGGTTGCTCTACTTCAATTCCAATTCAAATAGGTTAAAACTTCTCTTATTCCGGTCCAAAATCTTGATCTTGATTTGAAATTTAACTATTCGGTAATTTTAAAAGGATGTTTCACATTTACTTAGTCTGTATTCTAATACTGGATAGCTTATTAACCTTTTATTCCCTGATCTGCCTCTTCTTTACACTGTCACTATATTGCGAATTCAAAACAAATGGAATCACCCTAAAAGTAGGCTGCTCTTTCCCTCTTCTTCTTTCTTTGATGTTGAGAAATGATAAACTAAATGCACGTGAATACTCTTCTTGAACCTTAAATAATGTATACCCTCGTAAATCTTGTAGAAATAGCTAAGAATCCTATAAAAACTTTATCCGAAGTCAGGATGACAAGACCTATAGCGAGTCCGACGATATGGATACCACTAACGAGGATAAAAACGGTTGACCGAAGCAGCTAACGCGATGTCGATGAACGCAGTGTAAAAAAAAGAAATGTTTACTTTAAGAGTCTCAGAAGCTGAAAAGGCAAATGAAATGTTAATAGCGCATATGCACACACCCGTTCGGTGTATGCTTGATATAATAATAAAGCAATATATGTAATATAAAGGTTAAATAGGCAAATGAATAAGCATGCATGAGCAGCGTTGCCGCTGGAAAGAAAATTAACGTGCCACATTTTCTAATAGAGCGTGCCACTACCGTGCCAAAATGGAAAAACTACAATTTTTCAATAAATAAAAAAAAAACTATATATACTAAATTTTGTTGGTATTTTGCTATACAAAAAAATTTAAAAGATTAATATTTATTCAATTCAATTCAATTTTCAATGACTTTTATTCAAATAAATCTTCATAATCTTAGTTTGTACAACAAATTCATTTTATAGCATGGCTCACGCCGTCTGCCGTCCTATTTATTCATGTTATATATGTAAAGAAAAAATAAAATAAGTAACTCCTTCGAATCAATTTTCCCAAACTTTTGAATTTTGTCATAACTTAATACAAAAAATAGGAAATTTATACAAAAATAATAATAAATTCAACAAATAGGTACTAACTATCATATTAAAAAAAGTGTGCCATATTGAAATTTTTCGTGACACCGTGCCATGTGAAAATTGCTGTGTCAAAAAAGCACGATTGTGCCACTTCGGCAACGCTGTGCATGAGAATAATAGGTAAATGGTTATGAGTCTGCTCTCTCAATACGCTCCCTTGGTACAGTGCACTGTTCCTCGGTGATGTTGTTGTTCCTATTAAATTTTGGGGCAGGCATTAAAATAAAAAAAATCAATTGGCAAAGTGCCATAGGATTGCATTGCTGTCTTCGCCTTGTCACGCCAACTGCTACTGGTTTGAATCGGGAATGTCCCACAACGAATTTGTAAAAAGGGAGGATATCCAGTCCGGGTCTCACTTTACAAGAAAATGATGCTTGTTCCTTGCTCATACACAAAAGGAAGAATTGAATCACCTGACGCAAATCTCTACTTTATTAATAGGACAAAGTAATCACGACTAGATAACACTACCACAATAATCTAATGACATACGGGGTACCTGTTGCTTGATGTGACTATTCACATGTATACTTAAGCATATGCTACGTCATGCGTATATGTTGCGATCACGTTGTGTTGATGAGGTGGAGTCCCACGATGTGATTCAGGAAGCATATGTAGAGCGGTGGCTTCTATCTATGCAGCTGTTGGCGCATGTAAACTGACGCTGGCATCCCTCGCAAATTGTTCCGAACAATGTCCAGTGGCACTCCCACTAGTGGCGTATAAATGTGACGTTGATGCCCTTGCACGAAAGTCCTTGCTTCCTCCTTCCTATTTTATGGTTGCTGAAGTATGTTCGTTGACAAGCAGTGATATAGATATGTGGTTGTGCATTGGTGTGAGCATGCGTAAGTATTCAGCGATTCTATGCAATGTTGAGCTCCGTGGTAATGACCAACACGTGAGCAATTCAGGTTATGCACGCAGTGTACGTGCAGGCGCACGTGGCGACTAAATGGTGTGTGCGGATGTGATTGTACACTGCTCGCTTATTTTAGCATATAAAGTTGCAAACAAAAATCACGTGCCTTCAATGGGGCAAGCACAGCAGCTGATGTGCAGAATATTGGCGCGTTTACTTTTGTCCTACGCCTCGCTCGACATATGCACACATGTGTGTAATATGGCTATCTTCAGCAAGAATCTTCGCGAGGTATGCTATTTTTTGATTGCGCATATATCTCACGGAATGTCGTAGTATGTTGCACAGACACGTGCCAAATTAACTGGGCCTTAAGTTCTAATTATGGGCACCCTAGCACGACACCTTGCTGCCGCACAAATGTACCGTGCGTTTACTGTTGCGTGCAAGAAAATGGAGTCGCACACATGCACTTTGCGCAAATTATACAACAATGCACGCAATTCCTTCAGGAATATCCGGGATACACTGAACACCGATGGCACCATACACCCAATCTGCTTCTCCGGAGGTGATCCACCATGCACAACCACTAAGAAAAAAAAATATTTTTTTGTCAGACACATCCGTCTAAGAAAACTTTCTCAAGGAAAATTTTACCTCGTCAACAAGATCTGCAGTATGTTAATAATCAATACTACACCAGAATAATTTGTATATGATACTAATGTACAATTTATGATTGTGTGAGCACTCGGTCAGAAGTTGCAATTTTTTTGAATAAAATTAATTTTTTATTTCTTTAGCAGCCCTGCAATTTGAAGTTTTTGCTGACTGGGTTGAGTATTTGAGAGTGACCTGTTGCTTTTTCTCCGGCCTCCTGGAAGTCCATACTGGAAAAAATTTGTGCCTGAGAGAAATTTCGAGCATGGGAAATCATGACATCCAGTCATATTATTCCTCTACGACACATATCCCGAAGAGGATATTTTTCCTCAAATAGGGCAATTCTGTTGCTGTCATGTTGTCTGATAGGGGTATTTTTCTGGCTGTCATATTCTAAGCAGGAAAGAGAGAAGCAATCATCAGTATATTTCTGGGGAGTGTTCACATGGTCGGTGGTGTTGTTCGCACTTGCTCAGATTTTCATTTGGGAAGTGTCCACATGGTGTTAAGTGTTGTCAACGCTTGTTTTGATTCGTAACAAACCTTTTTCTGTCTCCGAACACTGAGAGAAACAGAAAAGGAAACAAGAATCCATCTAACATTGCTTAGTTTGATTTAGTTGTGTGCATGCTTTCATTGTCGAATATCCTTGGCATGGAACTTGCCAATGAATTTTCCTTTCAGATCCTCAAGTTCGTATAGACAATTGCCGATTCTCCTCCTGACTCTGCATTTGATGAACTTTCGCGAAAACTTTGCGTTCCTTGATTTCGAGAAAGAGCTTTGTTCAAAGTTTCTCCTGAAAACTTCTTGACCTTCCGCAAACACAACGTTCTTAGCTCTGCGATTATATGTATTCTCAGCTCGTATATGAGCAGAATCGAGATTGAGTCGGATACGATCTCTCATTGACTGCATTCTATCCAACCTTGATTCAGCTCGAATTTCTGGTTCATTCAACGCGTTCAGCTTCCTCAGCAATTCATAAGACGATCCATGAGTAATCATCTGTTGTCCGAAGAGCGCGCAGTATGGTGAACACCCTGTCGAAGAATGATAGTCGCCTTTCAGTATCGCGCAAATGAGTGGAATGTACTTGTCCCATTCATTGTGTTTATCTGCTATAAAAGCACGAATCTTCGAAATGATTTCCCTGTTCACACGCTCAGAGTTGTTCGCCTGAGGTGAGTACAATCCTGTTCTCATATGCTGAATGTCATATAGCTTCATCAATCTTTCGAAATCTTTTGAAACGAATTGCCGGCCATTGTCACTGACAATTTGTTCCGGCGAACCAAAGTGATGAAATACCTCATTCTCCAAATAGTTGCAAATCGATCTCGCACAAGCTTTTCTCAATGTCTTCAGAAAGACATACTTGGTAAAGTGGTCTACAGCGATGAAAATAGTAGTGTTGCGGTTCTTGGTGCGAGGATATGGCCTAACAAGTCCACATAAAGTCTCTGCATTGGTCGTATAGATACTGTTTGCATTCCCATCTTCGGTCTGAGCGTCGTATTTGGAGGTTTAATCATCTTGCAGACGCTGCAAGCGCTCACATAATCCTTTACTTGCTTTACCATACCTGGCCAGTAATATTTCTGTCTGATGCGGAATAAAGTCTTCTCAATGCCACCGTGACATGCATCCCTGGTGTTGTGTGCGTTCGACGTCGCTTCCTGAGTGAGCTCACTTGGCAGCCATAGTCGCCAAAGACTATCTTCCTCATCAGGTAGTCCCGCCCTGAACTTGACTCGCTTATAGACATATCCTTCCGACACGCATAGGTCCGGCAAGTTCTCCTGGTTCTGGATAATATTTTGCTTGAGGTCTTCATATTCTTTCAACTTGAAATGGATTGATTCCAGATCGATTTCCTTCGCTTTGTCCAATTCGATTAACTCTGCAATGTCCGCTCTTGATAATGTGTCAGGCACGATGTTCTGCGTTCCCTTCCTATGTTCAATAGAGAACGTGAAGGCTTGAAGTCTCAGACTCCAACGAGCAAGTCTTCCATTAAGGTTCTTCTGGGACATGAGCCACTTCAGGCTCGAATGGTCTGTTATAACCTTGAACGTGAGTCCTTCTATGTATGGCCTGAACTTCTCAACACTTAGCAACGCTGCGAGACATTCCTGTTCCGACACAGTGTAATTCCTCTGCGCCTTGTTCAATTTCTGTGATACGTAGGCAATTGGGTGTTCGTGTCCATCATCGTCCAGCTGGAATAACACGCCTCCGACCCCTGCGCTAGATGCATCGCATTGGATGACAAACGGCTTAGAGAAGTCGGGCTGTGCCAACACTGGTGCACTACTCAATGCATCTTTGAGCTTCGAAAAAGTTTCTTTCGCTTCCTCAGTTAGACAGAATTTCTTTGCTTCCCGTAAAGAATCAGTTAGGGGTGCAGCGAGTCCAGAGAAATTTGGTATAAATTGTCGATACCAGCCCGCCATGCCGATGAAGCGCCGTATCTGTCTTACACTGTTAGGCAACGGGAACTTGGCAATCGCTTCTACTTTGGCTGGGTCTGTCCTCAGAATTCCTTTCCCAACAATGTATCCCAGAAATCGAATCTCCTTTTGGCAGAATTTGCTCTTCTCAACATTGATTGTAAGCTTAGCCTTGGTCAAACACTCCGCTACTTCCGTGAGAATATCCATATGTTCATCGAAGGTTTCCGTACATATGAGTAAATCGTCGATGTACACAAAAACCTTTTCGCGATACTTCGATGGTATCACCTTGTATATCAGACGAGTCATCCGTTGAGATGCATCCTTAAGTCCAAATGGCATCACAACGAATTCCATTAGAGGTTTGCCTGGAACAGCGAAGGCAGTTTTTTCTCTGGATGATTTGGATAATGGAATCTGGTGAAATGCATCTTTCAGATCTAGTCCAGTGATGTAGTGGGTGTCCTTGAGTCGGCTCAGCAGTCCAGCGATGTGAGGAAGTGGAGAGGCATCATCTTTGGCAACACTGTTTAATTTACGGAAGTCCACACATAAGCGATTTTTCCCTGGTTTCCTAACCAAAACTACAGGTGAACTCCATGGACTATTGCTTTCCTGGATAATTCCTAGTGATAGCAGTCTGTCCACTTCAGCATAAACTTCGGCTTGTCGAGGCGGCGAAAGCGGATAGTGTTTCGACTTAATCGGAACGGCATCACCTGTGTCGATGACGTGCTCCTCATAATCCGTCCTGCCTAATCCTAGCTTCGAAAATTATGGGAATCTTTCTATCACCATCGCTAATCTGCTGCTTTGCATCGGCATCAGGTCATGCATGTTCGGGTTTGAGATCGAAGCTTCCAAGCACGCAACTTCTGGTTCGATTATTGGTTTGATATTGAATTCTCTCCAGAAATCGATGCCAAGATATGTTTCTTGCTGTAGCGTAGGTACCACGTAGAAATCAATTAACTTTGTAGTGTTATTGAAAAAGATTGGTATTCTGGCCAATCCCTTAATCTCTTGCTTCGTGCCATCAGCTGTGCTTATGCTCGAGTTGAACTTCCTCATCTCGATACCATTTCGATGTAGCAGTGACATGCAATCTTTCGCCAGCGCACTGACTGATGCTCCTGAATCTAACAAGGCAAATAGTTTGTCGCTGCCGATTTTTATGCTGATGAATGGTCGCAAATCGTTCTTGTCATCAATCACTGTCGATGCTACTTCCTTGCTGCGTGCCTTCCTACTGTTGTATCTGCTTCTGCATTTCAGAATCTTGCTTGGTGCATAGCAGTTACAATTATTTCCAAATATCCTTTTTCTTGTCTTCATGTAATTTCTCATTCTTTCATGAAATGATGGTACTTGCGCGACTGGTGTTGGTTTGTCGACGTGAGATGTTGGGGTCGACTTCAATATTTTCATCGTGTCGTCACTTCTGGTGTTGCTCGTGCTTCCAGCGGATTCGGAATCATCAAGCTCGACTTGGGATTTTGGTGTTGTATTTATAGTCTCGGGGTGGTGTCTGTGGAACGAGTGCCCCCGGTCATCGACTCGCTCGCCTTCCGGTTTTCCAAATGCTTCCTGCATTCTCTGGTTGTCACATTTTTGTTTCCACAACGATAACAAAACAGATACCGCTTTTCGCTTGGGCAGTCATAGAAAGAATGACCCCGTTGATCACAGTTCCAGCATGTGAACTTTGACGTATCCAATGGTCTAGTGTTATACTTGGCAACATATGCTTCTAGCACTTGACAACTGTCGCTTTCAGTCTCTCCTGGTTCCCCAAGCTCGTTCACGTTGCGTCGTCCCTCTGCAGATCTTTGCGATTTTTGATGTTGTAAGAAGGCTTCACCTTGTCTGGCCACGTCTCTCAAATGATCCAAGCTGTCAAGCTTATGTGGAAAAAGAAGAGTGCCTAAGCCTTCCTTCGAATTCTTCTTAATTAAATCAATCATCCGAATAAAAATCATCGAATGATCCCTTGAATCCTTGCTTGCGCGATATGACTCTTAATAATTTCTCGTGATCGTTTTCAGCTGGACTGAATTCCTTCTTACTTGCGACTCTGAGTTTGTCATATGTTGCACTAGTATTTTTCTTGAGGAAGAACCAGAACCATTGCTCTGCTTTTCCTTTCAGTAGCACGTGAAAATTGGCTAAGACATGTTCCCAGCTGCACTGTGACCTGTCCTTGAGCGTCTCAATATTGAACAAGAAATCGCTCACGCTTCCTGTACTATCGAATACGACTTGCCATTTCTCTACCTTGCAATTAACATTGCTTGTTGAAGGTATCGACGTAGAGGCATGCTGACTTAATGGTGGTCGGTTCTGCGTAGAAAACGATGCGTTTTCCAAAAATCTCTCGAAGTCAACTCTCGCATTGTTATGCGGTTGGTTCTCGGTGTTGATTGGTGGTGTTTCAGCCCGATCCACTTTTTGGTTTAGAGAGTCCTCTATGGCTCGCATCTCCGTCATGACCATTCTATTGTTGGCTTCTATGATGCGTTCAAATGCAGATACTAATGTCTGTATATCGTAGTTGTTTTGTCTAATCTGGTTATTTTGTTGATCAACCCCAGCGTTCACGTTCGCTGATCCAGCTTGGTTGCCGCAACTTGGTCGTCCATCAATAGCTTGTTGATCTTCTCCTTGTCCTGGTTGAGGTGGTGGAAATTGTAGGTCTACTTGCGGTATTAACCTTGGCAGTTGATTTTCCTGCTCTTCAGCAGCATTCAGTTCTCCTGCGGGAATTGCATCCAATACGGCTGGATCTTGAATGGGTGGTTGTGCTTGGCTTTGTGCATTAGCTCGAGGTGGTGTATGCGATACGATGTGTCGCTGTATAATGGAATCTGGTTGATTCCGTTGCCATACATTCCTACCTGGTGTTGTACCTGAATGTTGTCCTCGTGAACTGTTGCTGTTGTTGTGTGCTCCTATAACACGGTTGTTCCTACCTCTGTTACTATTGTTAGCGCTATTATTGTTGTTACCGTTCATGTTTATTTACTTGTTGTTATTTAATGTTATAATAAATGATTTATGTGAAAGTGGGAAAATTTTGTAATTCAGAAAAAAAATTATAGATGTGACTACTGTTATAGCCCGTTATAATCTGTTCTAATCTGTTCTAATCTATTCTTATCTATTCTAATCTACCTAATTAATGAGATATTAACTCACACAAACTTTGAAGAAGAAGTGGTCTGTGCTCCTATTCTTATTCAAAATACTAACTGTTTCTGTTAATTTCAAAATATCATGTATGTTGGGTTGGGATTCGTATGTGTTATCATCGAGTTGAGTTTGCTTAATTTAAAACTTTTTTACAACGGATGGACTTTTCGAAGAGAGTGAGTGATGAATGAGAGAGTTATGGTGCAGTAGCAATATGACCCAACATCTGTGTCAGAATCATAGACAATACTGGATCTTTTGTTTAATTTAATTTGTACGAGATTCATATGCAACGAAATTTCCTTTCCGTAGAAATTTTTCGGACTAATATGAATCGAAAAAAAAAACAGTTGAAGTACCCATGTTATTATCCAGCCGCAACGCGGTCGCAATACGATGCAAATACGGTGGACTCTACTGTGATGATAACATAAGTATTTTCTTCTGTATGTGAAGCTTTCGTATTAACGTAAATACAAAGTTTCGCTATGAATTCTGCAGTCGCAACGCGGTTCGCAATCGGATGCTAATTCCTTTACTGTCAGAAGACAAAGTTTGACTTGAGTAAATAGTAATATATGTTGTGGTTCTGTAGATGTAAATAGAAGCCTTTGAATTCGTTTAATGTTTATCGAGCTCCACGCGTTTGGGCGCCAAATTTGTAACTGGAGGTTTGTTGTGAGACAGGGGTGTTACTTTGTTGAGGTGTGGACTGCACGGGTAACAGATATGACTGAACGTCCGACTAGGCGACCTCTCATCCCACTGCTGAACTGGAAGCGGAAGCAAAATTATCCGACTTGTTTAGCGCTGTAGTTGGTGAACGCTCTCGGTATGCTTGCGTCGATGCACAGCTAGGAACGTCGGTGGGCGTGGTCCTTGTTCACACTACAGATTGTCTCCAGACAAATTAATCTTCATACCGAGATTCAGGATGGTGACTGCGGACGGACGAACCCTAATTCTCATTCAAACTCACTCACACTCGACATGGCAGTAGATGTAAACTGCCTCAAGTGTCTTGCTTTGATATACCCTACCCGTGACATTGAAGCATGTCCCATAATGATAGCTTCCACTTGACGATTGTTATTATAATGGCAAGTGAGCTATCCCGACTGCATAATGGTGAAGTCGCTTAGTTCACCTCGTTGTACCTACACACCCTCATCGATGATTACCCACACTCCTCCCTTCCTCGAGGATCTACTAACAGAACATGGTTAGAACTATCGCGTGATATAGCCGAAAGGAAATCATTAAAAAAAAGAAAAAATCTGTTAATTTTCAGGTCAGCATACAAAATCTTATCTTTTATTTGTTCCAATGTCCTAACATCGAGAAAGTATAACTTAAGCTAACTTATGATCTAACTTACTAACTTTACCTGTTGATGTTCAACAAAAGAAAATACTTAAACTTCATAAATCTCATATAACTTTCATAAAACTTGCAATTATCCTTCAGTACTTGTGGTTAACTTTCAATAAACTTTCATAATTCTCTTGTCCTTCAATAACCAAAACAAAACTTTCCTTAATTTTCGAAAGGAGAAACATTCGATTCGCTTGCAATGGTTGCTCTACTTCAATTCCAATTCAAATAGGTTAAAACTTCTCTTATTCCGGTCCAAAATCTTGATCTTGATTTGAAATTTAACTATTCGGTAATTTTAAAAGGATGTTTCACATTTACTTAGTCTGTATTCTAATACTGGATAGCTTATTAACCTTTTATTCCCTGATCTGCCTCTTCTTTACACTGTCACTATATTGCGAATTCAAAACAAATGGAATCACCCTAAAAGTAGGCTGCTCTTTCCCTCTTCTTCTTTCTTTGATGTTGAGAAATGATAAACTAAATGCACGTGAATACTCTTCTTGAACCTTAAATAATGTATACCCTCGTAAATCTTGTAGAAATAGCTAAGAATCCTATAAAAACTTTATCCGAAGTCAGGATGACAAGACCTATAGCGAGTCCGACGATATGGATACCACTAACGAGGATAAAAACGGTTGACCGAAGCAGCTAACGCGATGTCGATGAACGCAGTGTAAAAAAAAGAAATGTTTACTTTAAGAGTCTCAGAAGCTGAAAAGGCAAATGAAATGTTAATAGCGCATATGCACACACCCGTTCGGTGTATGCTTGATATAATAATAAAGCAATATATGTAATATAAAGGTTAAATAGGCAAATGAATAAGCATGCATGAGCAGCGTTGCCGCTGGAAAGAAAACTAACGTGCCACATTTTCTAATAGAGCGTGCCACTACCGTGCCAAAATGGAAAAACTACAATTTTTCAATAAATAAAAAAAAAACTATATATACTAAATTTTGTTGGTATTTTGCTATACAAAAAAATTTAAAAGATTAATATTTATTCAATTCAATTCAATTTTCAATGACTTTTATTCAAATAAATCTTCATAATCTTAGTTTGTACAACAAATTCATTTTATAGCATGGCTCACGCCGTCTGCCGTCCTATTTATTCATGTTATATATGTAAAGAAAAAATAAAATAAGTAACTCCTTCGAATCAATTTTCCCAAACTTTTGAATTTTGTCATAACTTAATACAAAAAATAGGAAATTTATACAAAAATAATAATAAATTCAACAAATAGGTACTAACTATCATATTAAAAAAAGTGTGCCATATTGAAATTTTTCGTGACACCGTGCCATGTGAAAATTGCTGTGTCAAAAAAGCACGATTGTGCCACTTCGGCAACGCTGTGCATGAGAATAATAGGTAAATGGTTATGAGTCTGCTCTCTCAATACGCTCCCTTGGTACAGTGCACTGTTCCTCGGTGATGTTGTTGTTCCTATTAAATTTTGGGGCAGGCATTAAAATAAAAAAAATCAATTGGCAAAGTGCCATAGGATTGCATTGCTGTCTTCGCCTTGTCACGCCAACTGCTACTGGTTTGAATCGGGAATGTCCCACAACGAATTTGTAAAAAGGGAGGATATCCAGTCCGGGTCTCACTTTACAAGAAAATGATGCTTGTTCCTTGCTCATACACAAAAGGAAGAATTGAATCACCTGACGCAAATCTCTACTTTATTAATAGGACAAAGTAATCACGACTAGATAACACTACCACAATAATCTAATGACATACGGGGTACCTGTTGCTTGATGTGACTATTCACATGTATACTTAAGCATATGCTACGTCATGCGTATATGTTGCGATCACGTTGTGTTGATGAGGTGGAGTCCCACGATGTGATTCAGGAAGCATATGTAGAGCGGTGGCTTCTATCTATGCAGCTGTTGGCGCATGTAAACTGACGCTGGCATCCCTCGCAAATTGTTCCGAACAATGTCCAGTGGCACTCCCACTAGTGGCGTATAAATGCGACGTTGATGCCCTTGCACGAAAGTCCTTGCTTCCTCCTTCCTATTTTATGGTTGCTGAAGTATGTTCGTTGACAAGCAGTGATATAGATATGTGGTTGTGCATTGGTGTGAGCATGCGTAAGTATTCAGCGATTCTATGCAATGTTGAGCTCCGTGGTAATGACCAACACGTGAGCAATTCAGGTTATGCACGCAGTGTACGTGCAGGCACACGTGGCGACTAAATGGTGTGTGCGGATGTGATTGTACACTGCTCGCTTATTTTAGCATATAAAGTTGCAAACAAAAATCACGTGCCTTCAATGGGGCAAGCACAGCAGCTGATGTGCAGAATATTGGCGCGTTTACTTTTGTCCTACGCCTCGCTCGACATATGCACACATGTGTGTAATATGGCTATCTTCAGCAAGAATCTTCGCGAGGTATGCTATTTTTTGATTGCGCATATATCTCACGGAATGTCGTAGTATGTTGCACAGACACGTGCCAAATTAACTGGGCCTTAAGTTCTAATTATGGGCACCCTAGCACGACACCTTGCTGCCGCACAAATGTACCGTGCGTTTACTGTTGCGTGCAAGAAAATGGAGTCGCACACATGCACTTTGCGCAAATTATACAACAATGCACGCAATTCCTTCAGGAATATCCGGGATACACTGAACACCGATGGCACCATACACCCAATCTGCTTCTCCGGAGGTGATCCACCATGCACAACCACTAAGAAAAAAAAATATTTTTTTGTCAGACACATCCGTCTAAGAAAACTTTCTCAAGGAAAATTTTACCTCGTCAACAAGATCTGCAGTATGTTAATAATCAATACTACACCAGAATAATTTGTATATGATACTAATGTACAATTTATGATTGTGTGAGCACTCGGTCAGAAGTTGCAATTTTTTTGAATAAAATTAATTTTTTATTTCTTTAGCAGCCCTGCAATTTGAAGTTTTTGCTCACTGGGTTGAGTATTTGAGAGTGACCTGTTGCTTTTTCTCCGGCCTCCTGGAAGTCCATACTGGAAAAAATTTGTGCCTGAGAGAAATTTCGAGCATGGGAAATCATGACATCCAGTCATATTATTCCTCTACGACACATATCCCGAAGAGGATATTTTTCCTCAAATAGGGCAATTCTGTTGCTGTCATGTTGCCTGATAGGGGTATTTTTCTGGCTGTCATATTCTAAGCAGGAAAGAGAGAAGCAATCATCAGTATATTTCTGGGGAGTGTTCACATGGTCGGTGGTGTTGTTCGCACTTGCTCAGATTTTCATTTGGGAAGTGTCCACATGGTGTTAAGTGTTGTCAACGCTTGTTTTGATTCGTAACACGTAGTAGGAGGTAGCATATGCTCCTATAATTTTTGGCTCATAAGTGAGTGTATACAGGCACAAATATAATAAATGTGTGTGCCCGCGTGTTTAGGCACATGGATTGAAAAGATTTATAATCCGCCGTAATCGGGTGGCACAAATGGTGAAATCCGCCGACAATCCCTAGCGCGGGCAGCGCCCGTCGAGTGGGCAGCTCCACAACGCTACTTCAATGTGCTGGAGTTCCTAACGACGTCAAAAAGAATCTTTATAGTGCTCTGTCTGTACGGCGTACCAAAAAAAAAAAATTATGTGTGATTTCTTGGTGATGAAGGCATATGCCATCGTCCCAAGAATCAGCCGAAATTTATTACTCTTACCTGATAATATTACCGTAGCAGATTATGAGGTAATTTCTTCCTTTATTCCCAATTTGATTGTTATTCTCCTCAATAATACTCTGAGGAGAATACAAATGGTGGGCGCGGTTGGAATTTTACAAGTTAAAAGTTCTAGTCCTGTTGCTGGGTTGCTCTTCTGTTAGTGGTTTGCTTCAAAATGAAGTTCGTCCAGACATACAACTACTGCCGCTATTGAGCAAGTAGCTGCGGCAGAGCAGGGAAGCTCATTTCCTTTTTGCTACTCATGATAGTAGATTGGTATAATCTACCATACCGGCGTATGGAAATTCCATGTCGTTTCAGCTGCGCCTTGTAGCTGCGTGTCTGTGTGTCAACAACTAATGAAACTCAGAATGTTGACTATTTAAAATACTTCGGACAGAGGAATTATGTTAAAGAAACATATTCGAAAGGACTAAAAGGAGTGATATGAGTGCCGTAGAGGCATGTTCTATAAATTTTATCATAATAATAGCTCTTCGTGACGAATTCTCACTTCGGACTTGGCGTCGCTACACCGTAACGTGAGTTGTCACAAAAGTGTACTCTATGGAAAATCGGTATATTTACTTATCTGACACTTACGTCAAGAGACAAGGATACATTTCAAAGTAGGAATGTCTGTATATCACGTGTTATAACGCGTCTAAATATGGTATCGTAAACAAACCTGAAAGTTGGAAGGGTACTACCTGCAGTTCCTTTGTAGTGCAGATGTAACCTCGAGACGCGTGTTGTAGCGCTGCAACTACGCCTGCGTTTAGTGTGGTATCAGACTTTATATATCATGACCTAGATTAACAGACGTCGTGTGACTTATGGTGAAATGGCTTTATAAAAGATTCTTTCAAGTCTTGGTTATTCTTTACACTTTCTAAACTTCAGAATCTGCCTTTGTGCCTCAATCACACTGTAAACTTGACTGACCTTAACGCTTAGTGTAATTTTTCAAATAAGAATCCGGACGGATGAATATCTTGTATTCGACGGACAACGGACTGTATTCAGATGTCATGTTTTCAGACAGTACAAATATGTATAACAGTTTCATTGATCAGACGGAAAGTGAACTCGGTTGTTCTATGGGATGTACTGTGTCTACATCTGGAATACGGACAAATAAGAATGAAAGATAGGTGCGTGTAGCACAACTATTCTTGTTACTAGCTGGGTGTCTGTGACGTCATGTCACATACGATAATAATGTCAGAATATTAACAAAATTTCTCCTTGAATACCAGTGACGTCACGGGTAGCCACAGAGAATGACAATCGGAGACATTTAGTGAATCGCAATGTCCCATAAATTCTTGTGAAAAATTATTCATGCGCAAATGCATGAAAACTTTTCGACGATAGGTGGCAGCAGTGGCGCTCCGTATTTTAGAATATCGTAGCCCAAGGGGTTTTCCCTACAAAACTTGGAATTTTCGGCGGAGTACATTACTTTACTTCGTCAAAAGTCCAAGAAAAAGGACAACCACCAACAAAAATTTGTTGAAATCTAGAATTTTGCTCAATTAGGTGCGAAACAAGTTCTGCGACTCTTTTACATCTAGTCGGTGGAAGATAAAAATAATTGCTTGGTTCAAGGTATAACGTATTATCATGGTGTATGACGTTTAGTCTTGTGTTGAGGTAGTCCTCAAATATTACTATCCTTTCTTTTGTTTTGGACAACACATAAAAAAAATAATACAAAGACAAAGAGTCTCATGCACAGCTGAGAGCCGGGCAAACATAAAAACAAAAAAAAATCAATTCCAGGGGTTGCAGTACTTTGACGTACTGTATGTCATGTCTGGTGAGATATTTACGTTCTCAGATACTGAGAAAACGGAAATATAAATCGAGTATGAAAGTCTGGTATATTATGGTATTTCAAGTGCTTCATCTTTTCAAGTCTTTAGTATGGCAAATCGACTTATGGCCTCGCCTATCTATGACTTTGTACAAATTGTTTCCGATTATTCGAATGACTCGAACCTTTACAAATTTCGGGCACAACTTCGCACTTAAATGCTTGGTTGCGTCGCTCAAGACATGGTTTCTAGCGTAAATTTCATCATCTACTTTGAACATTATGTTTCTACTTCAGAGGTTGTACTGTTTCTCATATGCTTCATGTGTTTTTACAAGTGCTTGTTTCAAGTAAGAATGAACGATATTCATTTTGGCGACCTTTGGGAGCCAATCTATCTCCGAACAGTTCAGTCCACCTAACTCTCTTAAAAGACGATAGTCTGCCCCATGTTAATTCATACGTTGTCCGAATAGGCCTTCGTATGGGGACATCGAAAGAGTTGAATGCACCGTCGTGCGTAAAGTACTACTGATCGAAGACAGATGGGCATCCCAATCCGTCTGTCGAGGGTTGACATATGACCGGATGGCCGCAAGAATTGAACGGTTGACGCGTTCACTTGCATTTGACTGAGGAGCATACACTGCCGTGCGGTAGTGTTTGACCCCGAAAACATCTAAGAATTTCTGAAACTCTTTACCAACAAATTGCGTCCCATTATCAGAGAGAAGACTCTCTGGCACTCCGTAAATCAAGAATATTTCGTCTCTCAGGAATTTGACCACACTCGCGGCTGTTGCTTTGCGCAGTGGTTTGATGAAGACAAATTTAGTTAACTTGTCTAACGCGATGACTATATAAACATTGCCAGACCTTGATCTGGGGTACGGCCCAAGAAAGTCAACATACAAATGCTGAAATGGCCTATCAACTTCAAAACTATTCCCCATTTCCGCACGCAATGTCATATTCGCTGCTTTACTGGTCTTACACGTTTCACACCGGTCTACGTATAGTTTGACCTGCGTATACATACCTGGCCAGTAAAATCTGTCTTTCAACCGGTAAACTGTCTTCACCACACCACCGTGCGAAGCACGCGGTGGATTGTGAGCCAATGAGATAAGAGATTCTGTCATCTCAGTTGGGACCCATAACTTCCAAGTTAGATCGTCTGCCAAGGGATTACCAACCGCATGTTTTGTGCGTTTATAAATATAACCTTCTGACACTTTTAGGTCAGGTAATCGTTCCTGCTCCTTTCTGATATGACTGATGATATCCAGATAACCTTCAGACTTAAAGGACGGATCCTCAAGATCGATGTGGAGTACCTCCGAGGCATCGATCTGTGGTAGACATGAAAGAAAAGCTGACACTGTCAACTCATCGTCCTCATATGCCCTAGATAGAGCGTCTGGCACGACATTCAATGTTCCTTTTCGGTGCTCCACCACGAAATCGAAGCCTTGGAGACGCATACTCCACCTCGCTAACCTTCCGGTTGGATCCTTCATAGTCATCAACCATTTCAGGCTGGAATGGTCTGTAATAACACGAAAATGGTATCCCTCAACGTAAGATCTAAACTTCTGGATACCTTCAAAAGCTGCTAAGCACTCGCGCTCTGTCACCGAATAGTTTCTCTGTGCAGCGTTCAGTTTCCGAGAGAAGTAGTATATGGGCTGCTCCGCCCCGGATTCGTCCCTCTGACAGAGTACACATCCGATGCCAGTCGCGGATGCGTCGCAGAGAATGATGAATTCTTTGGAGAAGTCTGGATTGACTAGTACAGGCGTTGAAGTCAAAGCTTGTTTGATTTGCAGGAAAGCTTCCATAGCTTCTGGACTGAGCTTGAAGGCTTTTCCTTTTTTCAATATCTCGGTTAAGGGTGCGGCTAGGGTGCTGAAATCCTTAACGAATCGCCGATACCAACCTGCCATACTTATTAAACCCTTCCTCCACAGTGCTTAGCATGCAATATGCGGAGCCATTTATTGAAAACGAATTGCTAGACCATGCAATTACCCTGTTGGAGCTTGAACAAGCTCTCTCAAATTCTAAAAACAATAAAGCTCCCGGTCTAGACCGTATTTCAAACGAGTTCTATAAATACACACCGCCAGAATGCAAAGACCAGCTGCTTCTATTATTTAATAACATTTTTGAAACCGGAAATGTGCCACAAACATTCAAAGATGCAATTATTTACCCAGTTTTTAAAAAGGGTGATGTGAATATTATAAGCAATTATAGAGGGATTTCCTTTATGAATTCAATCGCGAAAATATTCTCCAACATACTATTGCTCCGTATAAATGCATGGGTTGCAAGATATAACATTTTGAGTGAGTTTCAAGCAGGCTTTCGAAAGGGCTATTCTACTGTTGACAACATTTTCAGCCTAACTACGATAGCCAACTACTACATGAGAAATGAAAAAAAGCTTTACCTATTTTTCGTAGATTTCAAGGTTGCATTTGATTCAATTGATCGTAATGCACTGTTTTACAAACTCTCGCAGAATGGATTGTCTACAAAAATGTTAAGGACATTAAAAAATATGTACTCAAATACAAGGCAGGTTGTGTGGGATGGAGCAGGTTTGTCTGACTGGTTTGAGACATTTTCAGGGGTAAGGCAAGGTTGTGTCCTCAGTACCATACTCTTCGCAATTTTCCTTGATGATATAACAGATTACCTCCCAGCAGGGATAGAAATCGCAGGAATAGCTATAAGAGTACTTCTCTTTGCAGATGACATAGTGTTGTTAGCTCAGTCCCCACATAGCTTGCAACTGATGATAAATAAATTAAGTTCATTTTGTAAAACGTGGAATCTTACTATCAACTTGGAAAAATCAAAAATCATGATTGTGCAAAAGAGACAGCTGAAGCGGACTATTAACGAAAAATGGTTCCTTGATCAGCAGGAGGTCGAAATTGTATCGGAGTATAGGTAACTAGGGGTTACTTTGCAATCAAATATGAAGCTTGAGACACACTTAGAAAATAAACTAAAAGCGGCAAAAGGTTTAATAAATGCTTCTTGGCAAGAGATTATAAATAATAAAGATATACCATCATCGGCTAAGTACAGAGTCTATGAGGCAGTGATGCGCTCTGTAATGTGCTATAGTTGCCAAATATGGCTGTTTAAGTCATATGAAGAAGTAGAGAAGCTCCAACGTTTTTTCATTAAAAAACTTTTTAAATTACCTGCCAACACTCCTAATTATGTCTTGCTTCTAGAAACCGGTCTACCAACCCTTTTTGTGCATACACTGAAGCTGCATTTTGACTACGTTTTAAAAGTTCTTAACTATCCGCCTAACAGAATCCCATCAGTGCTCGCAAAGTATGTTTTTGCCAAAAAGGTGGATTGGATTATAGACTGGTCAAATTTAGCTGCAAAAAATGGGGTTGCACTAACAATACAATGTGCTGACATTTACGTACTAAAAAAACAACTATACGGTCTTATAGAAGCAGTGGACATTAGCCAGCGAAATGAGAGCACCCAACAAGCGATATCTTCTATAAATAGAGTTATCTATCCAGAGTTGAATTACAATCTCCTTGACAATAATTACTTTAGAGACGAATACAGTGTCGAAGCGATTTCCTTAATTTGTAGGGCAAGAGGCGATTTGCTTGATCTAAACGGAACACCATACAGAAATGCTGTCACTAATCTTTGCACGGTTTGCAACCTAAAGGTAAAAGAAGATTGCTTCCATTTTGTAGCTGTTTGTCCAGCATATAAAAAATTCAGGTTTTTGCATTTTGGTACCTTAACTTTGACCATGGAAGAAACAAAAAATATACTGAACGGATCGAATTGGGGAACTCTTTTCAAGTACTTAAAAACAGCAAAAAACTATCGTTTAAATATTTTGAATGGGTTCCAATAATGTTTATAAAATGTATCATGCTCTTTGTAACTTTGAGATTATAAAAAAAATTATAAAAAAAAAAAAAAAATACTGTAATCAATGATCCCAATTGTATAAAAATAAATGAATCTGGCTAGATCTATCTTTTGTTTTAGCTAAGCAAAAAGCGAATTTATGTAAGTTAAGTATTAAACTTTGCTTTGTTTTTTTTTTTCTCTTGAGATTAACTTTTTAAACTAAGCATATTAAATTAAATTTAAATTTATTTTAAACACAACTCTGTATAGTTTTTTTTTATGCTAAAAAAATTGTTGTTAAGCAGCAGACGGCTCATATGCCATGCTTGAATTTCTTTATTGAAATTGTATTTATGTATGTATATTAATGTAATTTCTATAAACTGTCAATAAAGATCTGATCTATCTATCTATCTATCTATCTATCCAACCTGCGATACCGAGAAATCGGCGAACTTGACGAGTTGTGGTTGGCAAAGGAAAGCTAGTGATAGCTGCGATTTTATCTGGATCTGCGTTCAAGCAACCCTGACCGACCTTATAACCGAGATAGTGAAGCTCATCAAAACAAAACTTCGATTTCTCAACATTAATCGTCAGTCCTGCGTTCGTCAACCACTTTCCGACAATCTCCAGAGTCTCTAAGTGTTCGGCAAAATCCCTTGACACAACCAACAGATCGTCTAAGTATACAAAGACTTGATCTCGTAACCCCGATGGAATTACGCGACTCATCAGGTAACTCAAACTTTGTGCTGCAGTACATAGACCGAAGGGCATGACCTTAAATTGGTACAGTGGTCGGCCAGGTACCGTAAAAGCGGTCTTTTCCCTCGAACTTTGCTCCAGCGGTATCTGCCAAAACGCATCCTTCAAATCCACGCTAGAAATATACCGTGTCTCTGTCAGACGTGCCAGCAGCCCCTCAATATGCGCAATCGGACGAGCATCTTTCTTTGTTACGGAGTTCACCTTCCGAAAGTCCAGACACAATCGGTTCTTACCAGGCTTGCGAACAAGCACAACTGGGGAACTCCATGCGCTGGAACTTTCCTCGATGACTCCCAACGAAAGCATGCGGTCCAACTCCGCATACATAAGGGTTTGTATCGCTGGAGATACGGGATAGTACCTCTGCTTTATAGGTACGGCTTCGCCCGTATCTATGTAATGTTGCACTAGATTCGTCCTCCCGAGTCCATGGACTGCAAAAGAAGGAAATCTACGAACAACTGCTTCTAGTCGTTTAGACTCTTCATCATTCAACTTAATCTGGTTGGTGGGTCTCTCATCTGGCCCACCGGTCGTCATTCCTGAAAGACCCGCGATTACATTCGGTGCGATTTGGAACTTCTGCCAGAAGTCAACGCCTAAGTATAGACGTTGGCTCAACGAAGGCACGATATACAGTTCTATATCTTTTGTCACTCCTTTATACTGGATTGGGGTAGTAATTACTCCCACAATGGACTGCTTGTGCCCATCGGCCGTGGACACGGTAGTCTCTACCTTCCTTACCGTAACATTTTTGTCTTTCAAGTATGGCGATATATTGGTGCCTAAGCAACTTATGCTGGCCCCTGAATCGAGAAGACCTAGAATGCTGTCTCCAAATAGCCCGACCGTCCCATAAGGACGTGGGTCATTTGATTCTCGACCTATAGTTGCCGACGCAATGTTACGGTAAGTAGTCCGCTTCCGATGGAAGCGTTCCCTTACTCGTCGTATCCGTTTGGATAATTCTGGAAAGGTGACTATCCTTCTTCGTACTTTATTGTAATTGCGCAATCTCTCGTGGGAAGGCTTACGGTATAATGGTTCTGGTAATTCATTCTTAACATTCAAATTAGCTTCAGGTTTGATTTCTGAGTTCAAAGTAGGAATTGTTCTACAATCATTTGTAATATTATTCGGTAATTCATTGTTTTTCTTAATCGGTTTTAGTATTGTAATTTGTGGAAGCTCAAGAGGCTCTTTCGGCTTGGACACTTGAACCGGGTAAATCTAATCAGAGCGAACCCCCCCGGATGTTGGGTTGTTCCTTCTCTCGTTTCCTGCTAAACATTTCGGACAGGACGGACTGTATTCATCTGCTAAACCGCAACGGAAGCAAAATACTTTGTCTATTGGTTTAGCACAGTCACGAAAATTGTGACCTATGACTTGGCAGTTCCAGCATTTCTGTGGCTTACGGTCTCTCTGGATAGCTTCAACCGTTGTAGAGGGTATTGCCATAGTTAATTCCTGACAAGGTTCGTCAATGATTTCGTTGACAAATCTTCTTGCAGGTGGACGTTGTGCGCTCGGCACGAGATTCGGACGGACATTCTCGTATTGAGATTGAGCTTTTTCAATAGCTCGACAGTAATAAGCTAGCTGTCTTAAGCTAGACGGACTGTAGGTGATGAGGAGTTCACCCATGCTCCTACGGACATTAGTTTTAATGATTTCTACGAGTTCCTTCTCAGGTCTGGGAACTCGCATCCTAGAATTTAAATATTGAATGGCGTCGAAGAACTCATTGAATGACTCTCCATTCATCATCTTGCGATCGGACAATTTGCGGAACAACTCGGTATCGCTTTCCAAACATCGGTACTGTTCTACCAAAGCAGTTTTCAACTCGTCCCACGTAGTGTGCTTATTGCCTTTTAAATATACCCAGTACCAGGATTCCACTGAACCCGATACAAAATGGTAAAAGTTTGCGGTAATTTCATACCACGACACATTATAGCTATTGCGTATGCACCCCAGGCGGAACAAGAAATCGTCAACAGACATGGTTTTCCCGTCGAATTTCAAACCCCATTTATGGAATGGATGAACACGGTTCGAAGAAGTGGCATTCGAGGGTGGTGGCCTGGGTGGCGAAAGAGGTGACTCGTCGTCAAAATTGAAAGCGTTTACACGAGACATGAAGTCCCGGATTGACATCCGACAAAGGTGGCACTCTAGTTGGCTCGTAATGAGGTGTAATTCTATCTGCCTCATCGATTTCATCGATTGGTCTATACGCGGACTGGACATTTTGGTTAACGACACGTGTAGTGTCTGGGTTAGCTAAGTTAACTTGCCGTGCGACTTGCTGGGTTGAAGTAGCGTTAGGTGGAACAAGTGGCCTGGTAGGGGGAGCAACAGACCTAGGAGGGACGACAGGTTGCGTGGCTTTGACCGTTCGTTTTTGTAGTAGCTGGGCTACTTGGTCAAGCAAGCGCATGTGACTTTTCTCCAACGCTTCCGCCATAAACTTCCTATCGTCGACCCTGTGTAAGTCAATAGTAGCGGAAACTACTTTCTGAATGTACGCTGAGTGGTCAGCAGCATCCTTACGCAATTGCTCTTCGGCTCTGGCTACCTCATCGTCGTCTACTACGATGCTTCTATCGACTGTGTTATCTCTCGGTAAACTCTCGGCTACACTGTCTTCGTCCTCGGAGTGATCTTCCACGACGTCGTTCTGAACGTGGCCGGGTTTTGGTTTCGATCCCCAAGGAGCCATTGCGTCGAAATCTTTGTACTTCGTTAGGTAAGTACTCTTGACTGCTCGTCTCGGTCTTGAGCCGTTCATTCGATTATGACAAAAAAAGGTAACCGGACAAACCGTGTTACACGCGTAAATCAAAGATTCAAGAGAAATGAACAACAGTAATAGAAGGGTAAGTCAAGTGAAAAAAAAAACAATTTCAAATATACCGTGAGCAATTCCTCGAACGGTTATTTATTAATACAAATCAATTTTAAATTTGTAAATCCGATAAGTTCAAAATCAAACTATCCAGTAGCCAGTGAAGAATTTCTTCGAACGGATACTACTTGGTATAGTGAAAGTAAATCTGATGAAATCAGAAAGGGAAAATTCAAATACTCCGTGAGCAAAAACCTCTAACGGATATTTGTTAGTGAGTAAAAAAAAGGAAAATGTCTTATAAAACTAAAAGTGCTTAATGATTAAGGTAAGTATTTATTCAAGTAATTATATCCCTACAAAGTAAGTTTTCTAATTATGGAAGAAGAATTCAAAGAAAAAAGAAAGTAATAATAAAAAAAAAAATAGTATATTGATACCTAACTATGTTCTCAAACATATTGTTACATGAATAGTGTTTGTCTCAACTACAGTTTTATGAATGGTTTTTGTTTCTACTACAGAAATATTACTATATGGTTTTTGTGAGTTTGAACTTAGATAAAAGTGAGTTTCATTTATAGAGATAGTAGTGGTGATTGAAAAGTAAAGGAAAATAAGTTTTATTTTCGAACCCAAGACTAAAAACATTACAGTGAAGTGAAATAAAACTTAAGTGCATAATTCATTTGGACAAATAAAAGTGAAAAGTGATAAAGTGACTATGGGTAAACTTGTAAATGCATTTAACTTGATTGAACTAAGAGCAGTGTTAAAGAATCGGGGTCTTCCTACTGCTGGAACCAAAAATGACCTCATTATTAGACTGCAGGAAAATATGACTCAGCAAAATGAAAATCCAGAAACATTTCTTCTGGATGTTGAAATACAAGACGAACAAGAACAAGTACAAGCTCCGACATGTCTAATATGATGTCTTTCCTGCTCGAACGTTTTCAAGAACAGAAGAATCTTCTAGAAGAGCAAAGAAACGAACAAAAGAATCTTTTAGAAGAGCAGAGAAGTGAACAAAAAGATGAACAAGCGAAACTTCTAGAACGCCTTGAAGACCAGAAAAACCTCCTCGAAGGCAAGTTTGCTGCATTTGAAAGTAAATTTGGTGCTGCTGAAGAGCGTCTCGACAGTATCGAAAAACAAATTGCAACCGTAGACGAAAGATTCGAGAAAGTTGAAGAGAAATTCGCAAAGGAATTGGACAAGGTAAGAAAAATTAAAATAAGAGAAAGTTCTGGGGACTGCATGCGAAGAAAGGAAATGCATCCGCCAACTTTTGATGGACAAACTTCTTGGATGATCTACAAAAGACAATTTGAAGCAGCTGCGACAACAAATGGCTGGGACGATGAAGAAAAATTTGTTGCACTGACGCTTGCTCTCAGAGGACCTGCTGCAGAACTGTTGCAAACAATACCAGCAGAGTTACATGGTAACTTCAAAGCTCTTACTCAGGCGATTGAAAAACGCTTTGGAGATGGCCATATGCAAGAAGTTTTCCGGTTCCAACTTAACACCAGGGTTCAGAAAAGAGGTGAGACTCTTCAACAGCTCCAAGCAGACATCGAACGCCTCGCTCATCTGGCATATCCAACGGCAGGTGAGGAAATTATTAACCAACTTGCTGCTGAAGCATTTGTCCGTAGCTTAGCTGATATCAACCTACAGCGAGCAGTACGAACAGCCGGAAAATGGACGCTTCCTGAAGCATTAGCGTTCGCCCTCACCATGGAAGCAGCAGAACAGGCTTCTCAGAGCATTCATCGGGTGAGAGAAGTAACTGTAGAGGAGTGCACTTGCCAGAGAATAACATTCCAGAGCAACTCCCGTGATGGACCTCTTCGATGCTGGAACTGCAACAAGACCGGACATCTCCAGCGTCAGTGTCGTATGTCATTAAGAAGAGGAGTTTGTCAACATTGTGGCAGTAGGAAGAACAGCCAAGAAGAGACTCATAAAACCCCTGCTGCAACTGTTCCCCACCCGGGAAAACGAGTAATAACCAACTTCACGGGGCAGAAACTGGTTCCGGGTATCGATGGCCCTAGAACAACGATCCAGGTCTCGTAGACTAAACGAGACAATAAAAGTCTGACAGTGGAAGCAGCTATAAGTGACAAGAAATATGTTGCAACTATCGATACCGGTGCCACCGCCTCCATTGTAAGAAGAGACGTGGTGAAGATGACGTGGCTACACAACACCAATAGCTACTGTCTGAAGACGGCAACAGGTGAGTCAGCTAAAGTATATGGGGAAGTTCGGCTAGTGATTCGATTGGCAGAACTGGAGTTTTCACATAAATTCCTAGTGGCAGATATTTGCGAAGAGTGCATCATCGGAATCGACTTCATGAAAGCACATGGAGTAATTCTGGATATCGGTAACCAGGTTCTGAAATATAGAAATGTCGAGATTCCGATGATCTATGGTAACGAAAACTCATCAACCCTGAGAACTGTCGTCAAAGAAGATCTACGCCTGCCTCCCTCTTCAGAAGTCTTTGTTTGGACAAATATAAAAGGCGATTCAGGGAACCATTGATACCTTTTTGTAGAACCGGACTCTGAACAACGTTCCCAAAACTACATCGTGGGAAAAACGCTTGCCGCACCTAAGAACAACATGGTGCCTGTAAGAATAGTGAACATCAAACCTTATGAAGTCAACCTTAAAGCAGGAGAAGTTATTGGACAATGTGGTCCAGTGGCAGCAATAACAAGAATCACCGATGAAGAAGTACGAAATCCTGTAGAAGTCAACTTTTTAAGGTCCAAAATTCTAAAATCCTGCAAGCTAAGTCAACAACAACAACAGGTTGCTGGAAGCCTTATTCATGAGTTTGCTGATATTTTCGCTTCAAAGGATAAACCATACGGAAGAACACAATTGGTGCAACATCGCATCGATACTGGTGATGCCAGGCCAATCCGTCAACCTGCAAGGCGCCTTCCACTAGCCAAACAGGCGGAGGTTACGGATATGATCTCGACGATGCAGAAAGAAGGTTTGATTGAGAATTCCAAAAGCCCTTGGGCATCACCAGTGGTCCTAGTCAAAAAGAAGGATGGAAGCACCCGGTTCTGCGTGGATTACCGAAGGCTGAACGATGTCACAAAGAAAGACAGCTACCCTCTGCCCAGGATCAGCGACACTCTGGATGCGATGGCAGGAGCTCAATGGTTTTCAACTTTGGACCTGAAAAGTGGGTACTGGCAGGTGGAAATTCACCCAGAAGATCGAGAGAAAACCGCATTTTCGACAGGTAATGGTCTATGGCAATTCAAAGCTATGCCCGTTGGCCTGTGCAACGCTCCGGCAACATTTGAGCGTTTGATGGAATGCGTTTTACAAGGGCTTACTTGGAAGACATGCCTGGTTTACTTGGATGATGTCATCGTTTTTGGGAAAACATTTGACGAACACTGCAGGAACTTGAGAGAAGTTTTCCGGAGGCTTCGAGAATCTCATCTTAAGTTGAATCCAGACAGATGCACCTTTTTCAAGACTGAAGTGAAATATTTAGGGCATATTGTCTCGTCTCAAGGGGTACAAACCGATCCAGAGAAAGTGGAAGCTGTGAAGAACTGGCCAACTCCACAAGATAAACATCAGCTGAGAAGTTTCCTTGGGTTAGCCACATATTACCGGCGATTCGTGAAAGACTTTGCTGGAGTTGCGAAAAGCCTGCACCAACTTACAGAGAAAGGAAAACAGTTCAAATGGTCAGGTGATTGCGAGAAAAGCTTCCAGGAACTAAAAACACGCCTCTGTAACGCTCCCGTTCTGGCATATGCTACTCCTGGGAAACAGTTCATCATCGATGCAGACGCAAGCAATGTTGGAATTGGGGCTGTTTTGTCGCAAGTTCATGATAGCCAAGAAAAGGTAGTAGCCTATTACAGCAAAGTGCTCTCGAAGGCAGAAAGGAATTATTGCGTGACCAGGAGGGAACTTCTAGCTCTGGTACTAGCTACAAAACATTTTCATAAGTACATCTATGGGCAGAAATTTCTCCTTAGAACAGACCATGGAGCGCTAAGGTGGCTTTTGAACTTTAAAAATCCCGAAGGACAAGTAGCAAGGTGGATTGAGAGGTTGCAGACATACCACTACGAGATTCAACATCGAAAAGGAAAACTACACTCCAACGCAGATGCATTATCCCGACGACCATGTAAATCGAACTGCAAGCATTGTTCACGTCAGGAAGAAAAGGAGTCCCTAGTCACTCAACGAGTGAAAGTCGAGCCCATTGCCAGCTGGAGTAACGAGGTAATTAGGAATGCTCAACAAGAAAATTCTGACATTGAACCCATCCTTGCATGGAAAGAGCACGAAGAGAAACCACAATGGGTTGACATTTCCGATAGAAGCCCGGTGCTAAAAGCCTATTGGGCTCAATGGAACTCTCTCCATGTACAAAAAGGTGTACTCAAACGGAAGTGGGAATCCGCAGATGGCAAGTCCTATGTGATGCAGGTAGTTGTGCCTCGGTCCAAAGTCAATGAAGTTCTCCGTGAGATGCATGATGGCACTTCTGGGGGCCATTTAGGAATCAACAAAACGCTGGAAAAGATCCGAGATCGTTTCTACTGGCTTCATGCAAAAGAAGACGTCGAAAGATGGTACAGGAAATGTGACACTTGTTCTGCTACAAAAGGACCAGGCAGAAAAATTCAAAGGGCGATGCAGCAATACAACGTTGGAGCACCCTTCGAAAGAATTGCAATGGATATTGCAGGTCCTTTTCCTGAAACCAACGATGGAAAACGATATATTCTCGTGATCATGGATTACTTCAGCAAGTGGCCTGAAGCGTTTGCCATTCCAAACCAAGAAGCAAAAACGGTTGTGGATCAGATTGTCTTCAATTGGATAAGTAGATTTGGTGTACCTAAAGAACTCCATTCTGACCAAGGGAGGAACTTCGAGTCAAATATCTTCCAACAGGTTTGCTCACTCCTTGGCATTCATAAGACAAGGACAACACCGCTGCATCCACAATGAGATGGAATGGTAGAACGGTTTAACAGAACGCTCAAAGAACACCTTTCCAAAGTAGTGGAAGACTGTCAACGAGACTGGGACCGATGCATTCCACTGTTTTTAATGAGCTATCGGAGCGCAGTTCATAGCACTACAGGACATACTCCTTGGGAAATCTTGTTTCGTTCAACAATGCGACTACCAAGTGAAGTGATATCGTCGTGTTGTGAAGACACTGCGACTCTTTTACGTCTAGTCGGTCGAAGACAAAAAAAAATATAAGGCGTACAGCCTGAAGACGTATGAATTCTCTACTTGGGTATCTGGAAGTACAAAAAAAAAAAAAAAATAGGATTGACCCAAGAGTCTCATGCACAGCTGAGAGCCGGGCATATGCTTTGGTTACTAGCAGGGTATTAAGTACTGTCAGTACTTGCATGTAAGGTCAGGTAAAATAAAAAAAAAATTCAATATTTCAAAAGATCGAAATGATGAAATTCTTATTTAAGTCTGGGTTATAATTGCAATTCAAGTATCTACCTTTTAAAGTCTTTAGTATGACATGTTGACTTGTGACCTCGCCGGTCTTCAACTTCATAAAGATTGTTTCCAATTACCTGAGTTACACAAACTTTGATAAATTTGTGACATAATTTGGCGCTTAGATGTTTTGTCGCATCACTCAAGACATGATTTCTTGCGTAGATTTCATCTCCTACCTTGAACGTTATGCTCCTACTCCGAAGATTATAATTCTTCTCATAGGCTTCATGGGTCTTTATTAATGCTTGTTTTAGATAGGAATGGATGATATTCATCTTGGCCACCTTAGGAAGCCAATCTATCTCCGAACAGTTCAGTCCACTCAAGTCTCTCAACAACCGATAATCTGTCCCGTGCTCTATCATTCGTTGTCCGAATAAGGCTTCGTATGGGGACATTGTGAGTGTTGAATGTACTGTCGTGCGTAAGGTACTACTGATCGAAGACAGATGGGCATCCCAATCCGTCTGTCGTGGATTGACATACGACCTAATGGCCGCCAAGATTGAACGGTTCACCCGCTCACTAGCGTTCGACTGGGGAGCATACACTGCCGTTCGGTAGTGTTTGACCCCGAAAACATCCATGAGTTTTTGGAACTCCTTCCCAATAAATTGTGTACCATTATGGGATGGGATTACGCGACTTATCAGGTAACTCAAACTTTGTGCCGCATTGCATAGACCGAAGGGCATGACCTTAAATTGGTACAGTGGTCGGCCAGGTACCGTAAAAGCGGTCTTTTCCCTCGAACTTTGCTCCAGCGGTATCTGCCTAAACGCATCCTTCAGGTCCACGCTAGAAATATACCGTGTCTCTGTCAGACGTGCCAGCAGCCCCTCAATATGCGCAATCGGACGAGCATCTTTCTTTGTTACGGAGTTCACCTTCCGAAAGTCCAGACACAATCGGTTCTTACCAGGCTTGCGAACAAGCACAACTGGGGAACTCCATGCGCTTCAACTTTCCTCGATGACTCCCAACGAAAGCATACGGTCTAACTCCGCATACATAAGGGTTTGTATCGCCGGAGAAACGGGATAGTACCTTTGCTTTATAGGTACGGCATCACCCGTGTCTATATAATGCTAATCTATCTCCGAACAGTTCAGTCCACTCAACTCTCTCAACAACCGATAATCTGTCCCGTGCTCTATCATTCGTTGTCCGAATAAGGCTTCGTATGGGGACATTGTGAGTGTTGAATGTACTGTCGTGCGTAAGGCACTACTGATCGTAGACAGATGGGCATCCCAATCCGTCTGTAGTGGATTGACATTCGACCTAATGGCCGCCAAGATTGAACGGTTTACCCGCTCACTAGCGTTCGACTGGGGAGCATACACTGCCGTTCGGTAGTGTTTGACCCCGAAAACATCCATAAGTTTTTGGAACTCCTTCCCAATAAATTGTGTACCATTATGGGATGGGATTACGCGACTCATCAGGTAACTCAAACTTTGTGCCGCATTGCATAGACCGAAGGGCATGACCTTAAATTGGTACAGTGGTCGGCCAGGTACCGTAAAAGCGGTCTTTTCCCTCGAACTTTGCTCCAGCGGTATCTGCCAAAACGCATCCTTCAGGTCCACGCTAGAAATATACCGTGTCTCTGTCAGACGTGCCAGCAGCCCCTCAATATGCGCAATCGGACGAGCATCTTTCATTTTTACGGAGTTCACCTTCCGAAAGTCCAGACACAATCGGTTCTTACCAGGCTTGCGAACAAGCACAACTGGGGAACTCCATGCGCTGGAACTTTCCTCGATGACTCCCAACGAAAGCATACGGTCTAACTCCGCATACATAAGGGTTTGTATCGCCGGAGAAACGGGATAGTAGCTTTGCTTTATAGGTACGGCATCACCCGTGTCTATATAATGCTGCACTAGATTTGTTTTCCCGAGTCCATGGACTGCGAAAGAAGGAAAACTACGTACTACAGCTTCAAGTCGTTTAGACTCTTCATCATTCAACTTATTCTGGTTAGTGGGTCTTACCTCTGGCCCACCAGTCGTAACTCCTGAACGACTCGCAATTACATGAGGTGTGATCTGGAATTTTTGCCAAAAGTCAACGCCTAAATATAGACGCTGGCTTAAAGAAGGCACAATATACAGATCTATATCCTTTGTCACACTTTTATACTGGATCGGTGTAGTAATTACTCCTACGATGGATTGCTTGTGTCCATCGGCCGTGGTCACGGTAGTCTCTACCTTCCTTACCGTAACATCTTTACTCTTCAAATAGGGTAGTATGTCGGTGCCTAAGCAACTAATACTTGCCCCTGAATCGAGAAGACCTAAAAAGCTATCGCCGAACAAACCGACCGTCACGTAAGGACGCGGGTCGCTCGATTCTCGGCCTATCGTTGCTGACGCGATGTTACGGTAAGTAGTCCGCTTCCGATGGAAGCGTTCCCTTATCCGTCGTATCCGTTTGGACAATTCTGGAAAGTGACAATTCTCCTACGCGCCTCATTGTAATTGTGTAATCTTTCACGAAAAGACTTACGATATAATGGTTCTGTTTCATTAATGCTAAAATTCAAATTCTTACTAGGTTTGGGTTCATAATTCATATAGGGGATTGTTCTGCAATCATCTTTATCATTGTTCGGTAATTCATTTTTGGTTCGGTCTGGTTTCAAAATTTTAATCTTAGGAAGTTCAAGGGGCTTTGTCGGTTCGGACACTTGAACTCCGGGTAAATCTAATCGGAGCGAACCCCCCCGGTCGTTGGGTTGTTCCTCCTCTCGTTTCCCGCTAGACATTTCGGACAGGACGGACTATATGCGTCTGCTAAGCCGCAGCGGAAACAAAATACTTTGTCGATTGGTTTTGCACAATCGCGGAAACTATGGCCAAGAACTTGGCAATTCCAACACTTCTGTAGCTTGCGGTCCCTCTGGATCGCTTCGATGTTGCTATTAGGCAACGCTACCACTAGATCCTGACAAGGTTCTTCTACGATTTCGTTCACGAAACGCCTTGCAGGTGGACGTTTTGCATTTGGCACGAAATTCGGACGGACGTTCTCGTATTGAGACTGAGCTTTTTCTATGGCTCGACAGTAATATGCTAGCTGTCGCAAGCTAGACGGACTGTGGGTTATGAGGAGTTCTCCCATTCGCCTACGGACATTGGTTGAACACGGTTCGAAGACGTGGCGTTAGAGGGTGGCGGTCTGGGTGGCGAAGCAGGTGACTCATCGTTGAAATTGAAAGCGTTTACTCGCTCCATGAATTCATCTAGATTGGAGCCTAGAGGCATCTGTGCTGGATTGATATCCGACAACGGAGGTACTCTAGTGTGCTCGTAGTGAGGCGTATAGCGATCAGCGAAATCGCTGTGTATGTATTAGTGACACGTGGAGTGTCTAAGTTGGCTAAATTGACTTGTCGTGTAGCTTTTTGTGTAGACGTAACACCAAGAAGATCCACTGATTTAGAAGGAGCAGACGACTTAGGAGGAGCGATGGGTTTAGAAGGAGTGGCGGATTGTGTTGCCTTTACAGTTCGTTTCTGTAGAAGCTGAGTTACTTGGTCAAGTAGGCGCATGTGGCTTTTCTCCAATGCTTCCGCCATGAACTTCCTGTCGTCGACCCTGTGTAGGTCAATAGTAGCGGAAACTACTTTCTGAATGTACGCTGAGTGGTCAGCAGCATCCTTACGCAATTGCTCTTCTGCTCTCCTTACTTCTTCATCGTCTACATCTATGCTCCTATCACCAACATCGTCTCTAGGTAGGCTCTCAGCTAAGCTGACTTCATCATCAGAATGATTCTCTACGACGTCGTCTTGGCTACGGCCAGATCTGGGTTTCGGAGCTGTAGGAGCCATGACCTCGTAATCTTTTGTATATAGTCAGGTGAGTGTTTCTTATAGCTCGCCTACGGCTTCGGTCAGTCATTCAACCGTGAAGGTAAACGGACGGAATAAACTTCGAGTATGTCAAAAAAAAAATAAAAAGGGTTCTGTAGGCCGTGAGAAGTTCCTCGAACGGTTCCTACCAAGGAATATAACAATAAAAAGAAAAAAGGTAAGTCTTGCGAATATCCCGTGAGTAAATTCTCCAACGGGTATTCGTTGATGCGAATCAATATAAATGGCAAATCCGGTAGATAAAAGTTGAGTAGTCCGTGAGAAATCCTCGGACGGATGCTACTAGGTATGTAACTTGATTTGACAAAATCAAGGAGAGAAAATTCAAAAAAAAAAAAAAATATTCCGTGAGAAAGGAACCTCTAACGGATATATGCTCAAGTAAAAATTTCAAAAAAAAAAATTTTAAAGAAACTTTTGTTAATCTAAAGTATTTAATGCTAAAAAGGTAAGTGTATGTATGAACTATTTGTCTATTAAATACAATAATCCAAAACAAGGTAATAGTGTTCTACTAAACTCAATGCGCTTAATAATAAAGGTAAGTAATTTATGTGTAAGTTAAATGTGGGTGTTTTGTTTATCAAAAACGTTACTTCAAAAATGTTTTTGAAAACCTTAATTTAGACTGGATACTTAAAGAAGTTTGTACTTAAATAAAATAGGAAATATAATATATGTTTACTTATATCATGAGAAAAATTCAAATACAGTAATCAATACTTAAATTGTAATCAAAAATCTAACTCTATACTTTATAATCTAAAATTCTAAACAGTATTCTATATTGGCGGGATCTATCCCAAACTATATCTATATGGCGGGCACTATCCCAAACTTACACATCCAATCAAGAAGTTACGTCCCAACTTGACTGACGGAATACTCAAAAAACTAAATACTCAAAAACTAAATACTCAAAAATTATATACTCAAAAACTATATATCTCAAAAATGCAATATTATATCAAAAATAACTAAATACTTAAATAATTTTGTCATAAAAAGGTTCGGGAGGTGGCCACCCCCATCCTCCCTTCTTCGGAACAAGGTGTGTGTGAACGGTTCTGCAACTTAACCGTCTCAAAAAACTTCATAAAAAAATTTTTAAAAAATTAGTGTGTGCAGACTTAGTACATTACGGTATTCTGTTGTATGAGAAAAAGACAATTTCTCCTAAACGAAAAGTTGTTCAGATATGCAAAGGCGACATTACGCTACTGCTGACGTACATCGGGTATAAAACTCCAACTACCGGTTAGCGCTTCATGTCTCATCACATACCATTACTTCCTAACATCAATCAAAACTGACTATGACTTTCAAATACAAATTGGTTAATAAAACAGTCAACAGAAACAAGCTGCGTTGTGGTTGAAACAATTAGGGTCGTAGTCGAGCGAGTGACCAGCTTCTGCAGCTGACGTGCGTCGGGCAAAAAGCACCAACCACTGGTCAGAAGACCTGCTCATTCTACTCTCATACGGCCAGGATCTCAGACATCATCTATTGAATATGTCAACACCTCAGCTACTGACGATTAAGCAAGAACGACTGCTAAATCCGGACAGAGATCGAAGACATACCGAAATGACAAGAGGTAGAGAAAAGTAGGTAGACTTAATGCAACAGACTGACTCGGGAAAAATTCACCAAACCACTGGACAAAATAGTGCCTACACCGCTAATCTCGATAGCGTTCCTCCATCTAAAAGACCTGATCTACAAGTAAAACGTCGGCTTCACTTTCACCAAAAAAACTGACAAATTTCGAAAAACTCTCAAAAATTTTCTAACTTTTTCACGCTACTCTGGATCGACCTAACTTTCGTCAATCCTTATCTTATCCTTGTCAATTAATTCGGGCCCCACGTTGGGCGCCATCTGTAACGAAAAAATTAGAAAATAATAGAAGTAATAAAAGAGAGTGATTGTATACCACCTCTGTATACCGCCCGCACCGCTGTTGGACACTATCTTCTCCACCCAAATACCCTATGAGCATCCGAGATTCGAACCTATACCCACCAACAACATGAGCCAAAGAGGAAGCAAGAAGGAACAAGCACCCCTATCCATCCTTGACTCCTATACCAAGGAACAGCAACCACGTCATCTACTAACCATGTATCGGTGTATTCACCATCCCTGTAAAAGACATACTTACACTTCGCAAACACAGTACCCTGTCCCTCCTGCTCCTCTTCCCATTCTTCCATATTCCTACTCCATCCCATCACAGAAGCACGAGCCATCCAGTAGCACACCATAGGTCCTGACTACAAAACACCGTAGAACAGCCTAGAGGGTACCTACCAGCATGTCCGCGCCTATCCGCTACAAGTCATAGATGTCCTGCTTGCAGCTGTATAGTATCGTGGTTTACACCAAAAACCATGGATTCTACTTATATCCCCAGGCTCACAACTAGATTTAAAATGCTGTAATTAGAAACGATACCCTTCTCCAGAGTCTTTACTCCAGATTGCATTCACTTATCTAACTGTGGCTACCTATTCTTATTGCTGAAGGGATGGAAGCGATCCTATGCCGGCAACGCCCCCTTTCTCACCAATCATTTGTGGAAAACAGCTGGTAAGAACGGCATGCGACAACGTAGAACCGTGGTCGAGATCGACCGTCGCGGTGGCCGGCAGTACCATAGCCATGACTAGCTCAGCCAGGCCGTGGGCACTTGCTCCGGGATCTGCTTGACCGGTGTTACCTCTATTTTTCACTGCCGACCGTTGAGCTCGAGATAGGTGAGCTCGAATAAGAATGTTTGAATGCTTAAGGGCCCTCATAATCTCCAAAGATAAGACTGACAAGAACTGAACCAAAAGAAAGACTGACCTCTGTTTGCACCTCATACGGATTGTTGAGAGTAAACGTTAGACAAAAGTAAGAAATCGTGTTTGTATTGTAATATCAACCAGGAGAACATGACACGTAAGTATGTTGGTAACTAGCAAACCATAGATGATTGTGGCTGCCATGGTTATCGTTACCTTCCTTCCACTCTGCTACCACGATGTTATGCAGATAGTGGAGGATGAGGTGTCTAACCGTGAGGGGAGGGAGGATTAAAGATGTTAAGCAATCCCCCAGGTCTCTCAACCCACCCAATTCGTAAGCAGAAATCATCTCTCCTACTCTACGACCTTGGCTACTGTGGACCTATGAGTCCCCACGACTCATTACAATTTTAGGTAGCCCCTTAAAGGAAAAAGCAAGCAAATAATATGCTCGCTTACTATAACTCCCTATCTAAATATACTTCATTACTCAAAAAACACTAAAACACTGCAAAGAAAATTCTATCGCTGCATTGTGAATACTTCAATAGTATTCCATTCTTCCACACCACCTTGTCCTTGCCGAAGGAATTTTGAGGGTCACTACCCTCCCTATATATATCTTACGCTTCCATAATAAATATCTGTAAACTCATCAAGAAATTTAAATGTCCAAAAGAAATAAACTGAACTACAGAAATTTCGTTAATACGTTATAAAAATAACTGGTTATTTTATTGAGTATAATTCTTAACAAGAGTATTTTAATTATATACCTACTATAAACTTATACTAAAAGTGAATTTACATTATCGTTAAAGTTTCTCAAATTCAAGTTAGGGCCGTATTTATCGATCGCTCTCAACTTAAGAGCTTCTTAAGTCTATTTATCAAGCACTATTAGTACTGATTTACAAGCGCTCGCAAAAGTTATGAGGCGTCAGGACCACTCCTAAGTTACGAGCGGTATGTTCGAAAAATATTCGAAATCATTAGTCTATATGCACGCAGCAGTGTAACCAGTTTTATATGATAAGTAGTCACTGGTGCATAGGACCACTGACACACTTTTATGACAAGAGCGTCAGTGTACTGACCCTGTCCCATCACTGGCACTACACGAAATTGCTCGTTGTGCCAGTGAAGAAACCCCGTCAGTGAACTGACCTATTTTTTAATATTTTGTTTGAAAAATTTCAAGTATCGTATTTTTTGGGAAGTTTTAAAAAAAACTTTTTTTACCAACTTTTTTTGATTTTTTAGAACTGGCATTTTCTAGATCACGAATATGCATTTTTGAAGTCGCTAGGTCGCTTAGTTTAGCCGCAAGTCGAGTTTAAAGATGTCAACTTTGATGCCTCTAGCACGTCTAGTTTAGCCGCAAATCGTGTTTAAAGATAAAAGTCGATGTTTCATATAATGCGATACATCAATTGAAAGGTGGTATTTCCTAGACCACGAATATGCATTTTTGAAGTCGCTAGGTCACTTAGTTAAGCCGCAAGTCGAGTTTAAAGATGTCAACTTTGATGCCTCTAGCACGTCTAGTTTAGCCGCAAATCGTGTTTAAAGATAAAAGTCGATGTTTCATATAATGCGATACAGCAATTGAAAGGTGGCATTTCCTAGACCACGAATATGCATTTTTGAAGTCGCTAGGTCACTTAGTTTAGCCGCAAGTCGAGTTTAAAGATGTCAACTTTGATGCCTTACAACTTTTTGGATTTGTTATAATTTGCAAAGTAGACTAAATATTAATTTGTTGCTGAGTACGAATAGACTACGATTTTTTATAATTTGACATTTAAGAAGAAAGCAGAAGTCACACAAATGCCACAAACATTTTTGATTTATACCGCTCATAACGAACGAATTGATGATCCTTTCCTTGGCATAATCCTTTCATAATCGATGAAAAAGCTAAATTTGTTTTAAAATTGCCAATAAAAGAAAAAAATTTGATTGCAATTTCCTTCTTCAGAAATCGTTTGCGTTGAATTTGTGACAGTTTTAATTGGAGATAATTAAAAAATTAATGAAAAAAAACTATTGCTTTTTGTATTTTTTTTTAACAAGCTATTATAAACAGGTATTCTATTGATTTTTTTTTTTTTAGTATAAAACACGGGCGTATTTAAAATAAACTATCTATCATCGTTTATATCACCGCCCAAAATGGAATGGAATATTTGATTTGATTGCTACTTATTGAAGTTGCACTGCGTCACAGCGTCACAAGTATGTAATATCTCAGCCAGTTTGCCTAATACGCTTCGATGTTCGTTCCGCGTCGATGAAGCCCATAACAAAGGATTCTGCACGTCGGAATTTGTGGTGGTCCTTTGCTTTTGCGATGCGTTTCACACGCTCCTTGCGCTTTTGCTCGACAACCTTAGCCTGGAAAATGAAAAATATTTTTCATCATTTTGTAAAAACTAATAATTTATATTTAAGCAGCATTACCTCTAATCCAAGACCTGCTATGCTATGTGCTTTGAATTTCTATTTTGTATTCTAACTTTTTGTCTGACTCATTTTGTTTGTTTTGTTTTGACATTCGCTTTCGAAGAATCAGCGTGGAAATAGAATAAATAAGTTTAGGGTGCGTTCCTGATAGAAGGAATCCGCCATTTTTCGAATATACAAATTAGAGTTAATAGTGTTCGATGAATAGCACTTTTCGAACTTAAGTTAAGAGGCTCTTAAAGTTACGAGCGGTTTGATATTGTTCGATAAATATGGGCCTTAAAGTTACAAATGTAATTACGAGATTATCAAATACTTTTATGTGTATCTCAAGAGTGAGAATTTTGAACTATCACTTGATAGAAAATATCGTTATATTATCTTTATTCAAAATATCAAAAGGAACTTAATTAAATTGTCGTATCTTCAAAACAAAGTTATGATCGCAGATCATAAACAAGAAGATCAATAGTTAACAAAACTAAAAGCTATAATTAAAATCTAATTGTGATTAAGTTAAAGAAAGAGAATGAAGAAAGGAAATATCGCGGACCGACGTTAGCATTCATATATTTAATGCCTAAAGTTAATTTGTTAAACGCGTTGTCGCGGCGGTGATAGCTTGTCGTTGACTATTATTAACAATGTCAACTTCGAATTTTAATGTAATTAAATGCTATGGAAATGAGTATTCGAAATCACCGAAAGTTATTATTTAATGAATAGTTATAGTAAACCTAACACATAAAAAAAACAGGAATACGACCTGACCAATTGTCAATAGAGACGCAAAATAGGATTGACAGTTACAGGCATCAAGGATTTGCTCAAGATGTTTCCATCCGAAGCAGCATAAAGGTAGTCAATATGATTTAATGAAATAAAATATTCAAATTTGTTTACCATATATAATCATACACAATTCGTGTACAACCATATACTCGATTATCAACATGCAAAATATATATGAAAATTCAATATATTAAAAGTATTCAATTCAAATATAGTTTAAGGCGTATGAAAGATATTTCGTACTGAGGAGCTGTTAATCTCAGTAACTTCTTTCATGGAAATACCGCAGTGCACTCCTGGATTCCCCTGAAATAAAATGTTATTAAGTTAAAGGTAAGTATGTTACTATTGACTAGCGCTAATTGAGTACCAATCTATGCTGTACTTTGACTATAATCGACGACCAAAAGTGGCAGTTAACAAGAGTAAGCTCTAATTTACGTCGTCAAATCTTTTTCTTAGGATCGTATGGACACGAGTGCGTTTAATGTATTCAAACGTGCGGGGCGTAAGGTTAGCGTATTTATATATACAACGCCTATTATTCGCACATATGTTGAAATATTCACACTTAGATGGACGAAGACACGGTTGATCTTGAAGACGTAGGAAGGAATTTTATCAACTGATTTAAAAGTAAGTATTGAATTCACGATTTAACGAGAAGACCGATATGGACTGAAAGAGGGTTGAACATGGGTTCAAGATGGTCGCTACCGACGCGAATGTAAAAGTCTCTAAGGACGAGTGAAAAATCAAAACAAAATATCCACGTGAAGTAGTAATAAAAAAAAACAAAAAAAAACTTTTAAGGAGGTAAAAATGACTTCACCAAAGAAATCCGTATTTCGTATACGATGAGTGAAAATATACTCATATACCGGTCACAAAAAAATCAATACTGCTGGGAATTCTTCCCTATTAGGCGCGAAGAGTACGACGATCTGGGTATGTAGGCACAAAATAGGCCACTAGATTTGGTTCCATCTAGACCGCGACGAATATTAGTTGACACTGATTAATAGTGAACGTGGTCGAACTCTAAGAACTCGAAGCTGCTCTTCAGAGACTTAAAATGTAATTCCGGAATACCGATAGTAGCTATCCGAGCATACTAAAACAAAAAAAAATCACGGACTTTGATTTTCGCGAGTTAATTACAACACGACTACTGATATAATGATCCCGACGTGGAGAGGGCAGTAAATAGTTTCAGGACTATCGTTAAAGAAAAGAGATTAATTGAGGATACTTATCACTAGCATTAGCACAGCACTGTTTGAAATAGTATATAGATACATAAGGATAATGGATATAGATATAAAAAGTGAGTAAGTGGGTGTGGAGTTGTATGGTCCCACTATCTATCGATGATTCTTATAAAGATGCGCTGACACCACCGTCCGTGGTCGACAACGTTAACACTAGCGTTGGACGCTTGGCGTGGAGGCAGAATCGGCCTCTTTTAATCCACAAATGCGTGGTGGGTGGGGCCTCTTGGCTCCTCACCAGATACACAAGAAACAACAATTTAAAGGAAAAAGTGTTACGATATTATAGCACTATATCGAATCTTATTTATCCATTTACAAACACAAAATAAATCAACGCTGGATCTGCTACTTTAAATTACAGGTGTTCTTTAGAGATGAGTATAGGAATCCCTCGTGGCTTGGATCGCAAGATGAGGGTTGGAACATAGTTGATGGACCGGCATCGGCATTATGTTGCAAGCCAGACATCCAGTTGAATCTTGGAGCGGATTCCTTCTGCTCCTGTTGATGTTGCTGAATAATAGGCCTCGGTGTACTACGTGCCTGATGTATCAAATTCCGATACGGTTGTGTCTGCTCCTTGGTGACAGATACTCTTACGAATCTCGTGGCCGTCGGCGAGCCAAATTGGATCCACGCCAGACGGAAACCACTCTTTCGCCTTGCTCTAAATGTGCAGGAAAACGAATAGATCCTGGTTTAAACCTTGCCACCACGTATGAGTAGCTTGGGGATGAAACCAATATGTCCCAGTGTAAAGTGTAATAAAGAGAAAATGATTTAAAAAAAAAAATCTAGTGATGAGGCCACCAAAAGATGCGAGGATCCGAATTGAAACGGGCGCAGCATGCGCCTACGTATATTTATAGCAAATATGAGGACGTATAATTATAATAGAATATCCGTGTCCACGTGTTTGTGTGTGGATACATTTCGTAGAATCTCCTACGGAGTGAAAATTCTTGGGCTAACGACCTCAGGACTTCTTTTCTTCTTTGGATTATAGGTGATGATTCATCTGGCTGCCTCCTCAGGATTGGCGGACCTATGGGCACCAGGAAAAGGTTTAACATACCTCGTTTCTTGCACCAAAAAAAAAATTCTACATTTTTCACACTTGGAGTAAGAAACTGAGTTTCTTGTTTCCAAGTGTGTGCTTAATCACAAAATTCTTACCTCATCTGATGATTTCTGTTTCAATAAAGGTAGTATTACCTTTCTCCCTGGTAATTGTGGCCAATTTCTCATCAGAGAAATATAAAAATTGCCGTGGATGAAATTCTCGCAAAGTAATGTTCTGTGAGCGAGTTGTTCGTAGTTCAGAGTGTGTCTTCAAAATGATTTCCACCTTTGATAATTCTAGAGCATATTTTTTTTTGCTTTCAATCAGCCAACGCCCAAACTTCCAGTCTCATGGCTGCGTTCTAGTGTTTGAACTGGTTGTTAGTTGGCACGATAGGTGGTGTGTTAAAAATGTCCCTTAAGGGTTATTGCTCACTGACCATTTTTTTGTTCTGAGCAATGAATTGACACTTACCTAGTGCATGACAGCTCGAATAGTTTGTGAGGAAATGACGGGAGTAAGGGTCGGACTGCACTAGATAAAAATGGTAAGCATAATTTTGATCATGTGATCGAAGGAATTCGACCTTAGTAACTGTCAGAATTACTTTATGTCAAAGACATATCCGTCAGGATGACAACAGGAAAAAGGTTGGAGTTGAGGTGAAGACACTATGTTGTCATTTGCTTCATCTCAATAGGTCTAATTTATCGGACAACTGTGTTGGGCAAATTCATCATACTACATTGTTGTGGATGCCTGTTATAAAAACAAATATTTATTTATATTTATTAGGTGATTGAATAAATATTGCAAGACAAAAAATAAACAACTTACCTCACCTGCATACGCTGCCGCCGCTGTCATCGAATTCGACATAGAAAGAAAGAGACAAAATTAAATCACAACCCTAGAGCATAAATAAGAAGCAGAAACCATGATACAACTGCTGAGGATAGTGCCTTCCCGTTTTCGTTTTTGATTTGTTCTGCGCCACTACGTCATAAGAACACACGGAGTTTGACAATGGTTTGACGTCTTGTATAGCATCCATCAATGCCATTTTCTTATTATGGTTGTTTCATGAGCAGAAACCCAGTACCTACATTAATGGTTTAGTTTGTTTAGTATAATGACGATGAGTGACAACATTGTATATACCTATAGAGGTTGACGGTGTTGCCCTCTAGTGTCTTTATTCTTCGTTGGTTCTTATTATATAAATGAAAAGTAGAGGCTACAATAATTATTTCATTTTTGTTAAGGTGAACCTAGCCTTAAGAAAATGTTGGGTTTACGGCTGCCCTCTTTGGGACAATAGGGAAACTAATCATTGAAACAATCTGACGGATTGGGAAAGGTGTGATAAAATACCGGGAAATGAAAGAGGGAAACATTTAAAAGAAAAGAAGATAAGAATGTCACCAATACACCCTTAAAACCTAGTATATAGAGAAAACCCTAGAAGAAGTTTGCGTAGTATATGTGCATATGCCGAATTTAAAATAACGGATAGGTTGAGATCGGATGATCCAAACAATGTAGGAAGCAGAAAGAAGAAAAATCAGACGATTTGAATTTCGTATAGATTCCTTCATCTCCTTATAATCAGCTTTTAGTCTATCTTCAACCGTGTCCGTGGTCAATTCCAACAAACTTTTTAGAGTGCAGTACAGTTTGTTTTGTGTTCTTAAAGTCCCAACATAAAGGTAAAGTGTTTTCTGCATAGTTCCAAAAATACACTAGATTATTCTATAATCCCGAATAAAGTAGGGAAATCAAACTTAAAGATAGCTACTGGTGTTAGAAAGCGGTTGAAGGAAAAACAAAGATAAATTACCAAAATAAAAGTGGTCCATAATAATAATAAAAGAAAAAAAAACTTTATTTATTGGAATATTGAGGTGAGTGATACAAAGAGAATTTTGTGTGTGTAAAAGTATTAAAATAATCCTTTGACCAGGCGTTCAATTTCGGCAAACTTTTCTGGCGGTCATAGATTGCCACTTTGAAGGTCGTGGCCGCCAGCAGATTTTTGATGTGAGCAGCTGCTTTGGTGGACTCAGAAGTGAAGTCGCCTTCCTATATTAAAGAAAGGAAAGAACATATATATCGTCAAATTAATTTTGTTTCTGGAGCGTGATACAATAAGTGTTACCTCTTTGGGTGTCAGTCTCCCGGCTGTCGAAGCTCTAAAGCAGCATTATCCAGTGGCTACTCAGGAACAGTTGCAATCCCAAGACTCGGACCATCTGTAAAATAAAACACGGATATTAGCAAAATTAGGATCCTTGAACCAATGAGTGTTGAGACCTCGTGTTACGAGGCCACGTGAGTGAAAGATATTTGAAATCACTTCAATTGCATGTATTGAAGAATTTTTTTTATAAAATATTATTATCGATATAATTCTTTTTAAACTTAAAATAAGTGAAACTGTGGGTGTTATTCCACATTTTTTTTATATTTTTCTAAATACTTAATTGAATCGGTGATCGTCGTTATAGACCTTAAATTTTGAAGAAAAGGAGTAACTTTAAATATTGTAAGTGACCAAGTTTTGTTTCTCTGGTGTTTTGTTTGAGTTAACTACTCTAGTCGGCCATATTTCTTATTACCTACCCCTATATAGAGCTCTGAATAGGCAGGAAAATAAGGATTAGTCCCTGTTTAAGGATACCATTGTAACGGTACCGACTTTTTTTTGGTTATATATTGATCTAGCCGAAACAAATCTACGTTACCTGTTTTTGAATTTGTTGATGTTTATTACTTTCAGTGTTTAATAAAACTTTAATTTGCAATGAAAAATTTAGAATTGTCATTCTCACGAATCTGAGGGGATTAGATATGGGACATTGAGACTTTACTTTTCAGGGGTGCCGAAGGTGAGCTAAATGGATTGGTGATGATGATGGTGTGACCAAGTGAAATGAATTGACCAGAATTAGGGAAAATTCAAATAAATTGGCCGATGAATTTTCATGGTGGGGTGGGATATGGCCGTGCTGCCGCAACACCTGCAGTACCCTCGTGTGGTGAACGTCCGTCCGATATTTTCCTTGGTGTATCCAGGCCTGATATATGTTTTGTTTGCAGGTGAGGTCTAGTTTCAGGGGACAAGATCCCCCCCTATTCCGGCGAGCTTAGCCGCGCTTCGCTAGCAGGCCGCGTCCTCTGTGCTAGACATTCCGTCTCCTTCCCATCTCTTCCAGTCCCTACCTCTCCCTCCATCCTACCTTCTACACTTCCTAACCTATTTTCCTCTCCCCTCCTCTTGCCTCGCAACAAATGGCGCCCAACGTCGTTGGTACGTTCAGTCCAACGTTATTTAGTCCTCGTTTTAGTCACTAAATGTTGTAATAGTTTTCAACCAAACTCGCTATAGACTTTCATGGGACGTAAGTCTGCTTCAGGAAAGTCCCAGACATACTTAGGAGTATTGCGACGGCTTCTTGGAAGTTCATAGCGACCACAGTTAATGAGTGTTTGTAGCTAAGCTGAGGTCGCTGCAACACATTCGCATTCGTAAGTCTGCACCAGGAAAGTCTCTGACACACTTGGTGTATCGCGACGAATGCAAGAGCTCGTAGCGGCGCCAGATAGCTTCCCGTGTTGTTTTTCCTTATCCTTCATCCTTTAACTTCCTTTTGCTTTTCTATTAAACTTTCCTTTAATATCCAGTTGTCCAGTTTGAAATAAATTATTATTGGAGCCACGTCCGTGTTTGGCAGCGAGTCGAACATTGATGCGTGGTATGCCATTTTAGGTTTAGCTTTTTGGTTCAGCCAGCTTTTTGTGAGTTGTCTCGTTCAAACCAAGTCTTCAAAGAAAGTCCTTGAGACAGACTTGAATTGCGGGTTTGGAAAAGACAACAATGTTTCGTAATTTTGTCCAATGTTCTTATTTCCCCTCCGATTCCACCACATTGAGGGATCCATTCTGAATTCCGTCCGCGGTCTAAGTTTTTCAAAAAAAAAAAAAAAAAAAATTAATTATGGTCACAGGTCACCCCAAATAGCAAACAAATTTCTTGAATCACCAAACAGCTTCCTGAAGCACCCCGTATTTAGATGCAAAACCTTAAAACACACCAAGTACTTAATAATATATAATTCTAACCAAAAAAAAAAAAAACTTATAAATATAAAAATCAGACTTTTGTGAAAATTCCTCGATTTACTGGAAAAACCGCACAGATTATATTCGTATAGCCACTGGTACAATTTAATAATAAATATCCAACTCCACACTGAAAAAAAATTCTTTTTAATTGTCATATCATAAATATTTAGGGATTGAAGTTTATTTAATCTATTTTCTGGTCGGCAAAACTAATGAGAATTTAGGTGAACATTTATGGTAAATTAATTTTGTTTTCGATTTTCTTGTTAATTTTTGTGCTTTATATCCAAATATAATTGCACATATAATCTTTTCCTTCGTTCTTCTGAGAACAAAATTCAAGGAGATTTTGAACTGAAAGTACATATAGTTATAATATCTAAGGAGATAGTTTTTTATGAGAGATCGCCAACATAAAGTAAACTGTATTGATACCCACTAGTACGTTTTATTGGTCATATCCAGTGTTGTGTTTGCATATTTCAATTGAAAGATCAAATCCAGAAAGAGATTTTTTTTTGTTGAAAATAGACAAATTACTTTTGTTACATATAATTTGTTGTTGTTTGTTCATTATAACAAAATTTAAATCGTGTTTTCATTTAGTTACTTTTTGTTTTTGAGTTTCTCTGAAATCTATTTGTTTGGAGTTGCTAAACTTAAAGTTTTTCGGTTACCTTTTCCTTAAGCTACTTAGTTCAAGTTTTTTTTTGCTTACTTAAATTTCTTAAGTTTTGCAAAAATATTATTTTGTGTTTTCTTAATTATTTATTTTACGGTTTTCTTAATATAATCAGATTAAATAAGATTAATATCGTGAAATCCATAATAATAGTCTTAGAAAAAACAGTAGGTTCTTAACTAAATCATACTTTTCACTAAGCATAATTCTAGTTTTCGCCCTACAACTGCCTCTAGCAGCAAGCAAGTAGTTTCTTCGTGTTTTTCGTTAGTGTGAGTAGAAGTTCAACCGATTTTTTTTGAAAAATAATCGATATTTTGTCTGCCTTTTCCAACGGAGATTTTTGTTTCTTGGTTCCGCAAGCCCACCTCAGATATAGATTAGGTTTTCTTTATTCTTCCTTAGTTTTTCTAAGTTTCTAATTCATTTTTCGAATACTACTACGTTAACTGGTCTCGATAATTTTGCTAATAAAAGACACCCCATATATCGCAATAACATTATGTCATCCAACCAACAAAAAGAGGATGATAATATCAACCGCTTCAGGAATGCTCAGATCGACGGAGAAGCCCGATTGACCAGATCAGTAAGTCAGAGTTTAGACAACATCGAAAGGCAGCGAGTAATGTACTCTCCCCTCGAATCAGATAGGCAACTTCGAGCCGCTTCCAACATACCTGGCAGATCAGGTATTCCTTTCAATGAAAACGATGCCCACAGCAACATCGAATCGATCTCTACTCCGTCCTTCAGCAATTTAAGTGGAGTGGGAGCAATGCAGCTTCCGGGAACCTCCAGTTCCTTTAATGATACTGTTAGGCCAGCAACAAGCAGAGGATTACCCGAAACTAGTTCAGCTTCGGCCAACGCGGTCAATGGCAGTCGTGTTAGGGATATCTTAGAAGCCCTCACCCAAAGACCACCAGCTATACCAGTTAAAGAGAAAAGAATAATACCCGAAGACTTAAAGGCTTATATCAACCTGGCTATAGTAGAAGGTTTTTCAACTACAAAACAAGCGTTACAAAGAGAAGTCTCACATACCTTAAAGGAGGAGATACAAACTCAACTTGAAGGGTTCTTAAGAAATTTACACATAGAAGGTCCAAGACAGCCCGCACCAGAGCAGATGCCCAGATCAACTGCACATTTAGGTGACCCAGCATCAGCAGTACAACCTCCAATGCAACACCATCCTTCAGCTGATTCAGAAAGAAGTGCTTTTGGCCCCCCTAGACAGCAAAATAGAAGACAACCTGATCCGGCAAGAAATCAGGGTAGAATGTACCAACCTAACGGTTTTCACGCCGCTTCAAATAGTCATGGTTGTAATTTCACCCCTATTAATACTTTAAATCCATATGGATGCCCACCAGCCTATCCCGTTCCATTTCTGCCACCCGGATTGAACTCGGCAATCAAGATTGACAAGTGGGGTCTAAAATTCGATGGGCAACCAACAACAATAACGGTCGAAGATTTTGTATTTCGTCTAGAGACTCTACAAAGTCAATACGCCTGCCCATGGACCGAAATATTGAGGGACTTCCATCTACTTCTCTCAGGAACTGCCCACGAATGGTACTGGCAATTTCAACGGAACAGATGCAGATCCGACTGGCCAACTCTAAAGGATGCCTTAATGCGCCAGTTTAAGAATAGTCGCACGGATTTCGAGATAATTCGAGAAATCATGGACCGTAGGCAGAACTCCTGGGAGAGTAGTGAAGATTTCTTTGCCTCCATAAATAGATTGAAATTTCAATTAAGAGTCCCGATGCAGGAGGTGGAAATGGTACGGATACTAAAACAAAATTTGAATGATAGAATAGGGAAATTAGTTTACCCACAAGCTATCTTCTCCCTGGATCAGCTGAGGACAGCCTGTAAGGACGCGGAAGCAGCATTTCCGAGGAGAGAAAGAGAACAACCCAAAACTTTCATGAAAGCTCCATTCAAACCTGTGGCAAACGAGCTGGAGTATGAAGAGGTGTACCAACCCACAGATGAACAAATCGCTGCTTACCAGTTCAATGGGGCTCGTTCAAAGATTCCTCCTAGGAAATATGCGGATCCGACAAGCTTAATATGCTGGAACTGCAAGGTGCAAGGCCATACCTTTAATGACTGCGAGGCTGACGTGGATAACGTGTTTTGTTACAAATGTGGCCTGGAAGGTGTAAAAAAGCGACATTGCCCACGATGTAACCAGGGAAACCGGATGCGGGACGCGAAGGCTACAGGGGATTCGCGTACCAATCAGGCACAAAACCCCCAATAGTATCCTTAAAAGAATCTGAATACCCAACGGAAGAAATAGTTAATTTTAACAAAGAAAAAGGAAACAATGAAATACAAATTTTAAAACGAGTAATAAAAAGAGAAACAAACAATATCAATCCAAATTTTTCGATTATAAAGCCTTTACATCAAAGAATTTTTGAATATAATCAGGCCAGAGACCGTATTTTTTGTAAGAGCAAAATTCTAGTGTCCAATAATATTTTGAAAACAAGAGAGAGATACCACGATAGAAAAAAACAACGAATAAATATATCTTCCACCATTGTAGATGTAGCTTCCGACCCTAGACCTTATGCCAAAATTTCAATAGAAAACCAAGAGTTGTTAGGTTTATTAGATAGCGGGGCAAGTATAAGTATCCTTGGCAAAAATTGCCTACAGTTAGTTAAATCACTAAATCTACCGATCATTCCCGTTACCTCTAATGTAAAAACAGCCGATGGCAGAAATCAAAACATTGTTGGCAAAATAATAGTCCCAATAAGCTTCAAAGACAAAGTAGAGAAGATTACATTGTTTTTAGTTCCAAGCTTAGATCAGGAGTTGTACCTGGGAGTTGACTTCTGGCGAATTTTTCAGCTAGCTCCTAATATTATTAGTTCACTTTCCATGACAGAAGAAGCAGATCTTTCAAATGCCCACCAGTTGTCTTCTGAACAGCAGGCCAGATTGGATGCAGTCAGGCGGAAATTCCTTTGTTTCGACCGTGATGGTCTCGGTAAAACGTCGCTTATGCAACACGTCATAGATACCGGAGATGCGGCCCCTGTGAAACAGCGTCACTACCCTGTCTCGCCAGCGGTACAATCCATTTTATACGAAGAGTTAGACCGGATGTTGAGTCTCGGAGTTATTGAGGAGAGCGAGAGCCCGTGGTGTTCGCCAGTGGTTCTCTTGCGAAAACCCGGCAAGAATAGACTTTGTCTGGATTCTCGCAAGGTGAATGCACTGACGAAGAAAAATGCAAATCCTCTTCCTCATATCGAGGGGCTCATCAGCCGCCTACCAGATACGTTCTATATTAGTAGTATAGACCTCAAAGAAGCTTTCTGGCAAATACCGTTGGAGAGACAGAGTAGGGAAAAGACTGCCTTTGCGGTACCGGGAAGACCTTTGTACCATTTTACTGTCATGCCCTTTGGATTGTGTAATGCAGCCCAAAGGCTATGCCAGTTGATGGACAAGGTGATTCCTGCACGACTTAGGGACCGAGTCTTCGTGTATCTGGACGACTTGCTTATCATGGCGCCAGATTTTGAAACCCATATTGCCCTGTTGGATGAAGTAGCCGGTTGTTTAAGGAAAGCGAATCTCACCATTAATATGAAAAAGTCAAAATTCTGCTTTAAAGAACTAAAGTATTTAGGGTTCATCGTTGGTGGTGGGAAACTAAAACCTGATCCGGAAAAGGTGGAAGCTGTAGTGGACTTCCCTATTCCCAAGACCCCTCGTCAAGTTAGACGGCTGCTTGGTCTAGCAGGGTGGTATCGGAAGTTTATACGAGATTTTTCCAGTTTGACTGCACCCCTGACGGACTTGTTAAAGAAGAAGAACGAGAAATTCAAAATGACCGATGAAGCCAGTGAAGCATTTGAAAACCTAAAAAAGTCCCTCACGACCGCACCTGTGTTGTCGCATCCGGATTTCACTAGAAAATTTTACATCCAGTGTGATGCTTCCGACGCCGGCATAGGAGCGGTACTGTTTCAAAGGAATGATCAAGACGCCGAAGTCCCAATTGCGTACTTTTCACAAAAGTTCAACAAATGTCAGAGGAACTACAGCGTGACCGAGAAGGAGTGTATGGCGGCGGTGATGGCCGTGAAGAAGTTTAGGCCATATGTCGAGGGTATGGACTTCACGGTAATCACTGATCATGCCAGTCTTCGATGGCTAATGAGTATGAAAGACCTGAGCGGCAAACTCGCCAGGTGGAGTTTGTTGTTGCAGTCTTATACCTTCGACATACAACACCGTAAGGGTAGCCTTAATGTGGTACCGGACACTCTTTCTCGAGTACATGTAGATTCGCTGGACATAGGAGACGTCGCTCCATTAATTGACTTAGAGTCACCAGAATTCCTAACTGCTGAATATTTGGACATCATAGAAACGGTTATCGAACATAAAGAAGAACTTCCCGACCTCAAAGTAGTAGATAGATTCGTGTACAAGAAAGCTTTTAAAAAACTAAGTGAAGAACCAATGATTGAACATTCTTGGCTTCTGTGGGTTCCTTCAGGACTTACAGAAGAAATCATAAGTAAGGCTCATGACCCCCCTAAAGCCGCACACGGAGGTATTGCAAAAACTCTAAACCGAATAAGAACTTATTTTTACTGGCCCAATATGACTACTCAAATCCGTCTCTATGTGAATAATTGTTCGATGTGTAAACAGAGTAAGTCGTCCAACCAAGTTACCCGTCCACCTATTGTTACCTCTTATTGTTCAAATCGCCCTTTTGAAAAATTATATGTTGACTTCTTAGGTCCTTATCCCAGATCCAAAACCGGAAATGCCTATGTTTTTGTCGTTCTAGACCACCTATCCAAATTTGTTTTTCTGAAAGCTATGAAAAAAGCTAATTCGTCAAGCGTTATTAAATTTTTACGAGACGAAGTATTCAATACGTTCGGGGTACCTAACATCATCCACTCAGACAATGGGAAACAATTTGTGGCAAAGGAATTCCAAAATTTCTTGTTAAAGTATGGGATAAGGCATTTCAAAACCGCAAGTTATTCACCGCAATCGAATGCATCTGAGAGGGTTAACCGCTCGTTGTTATCAGCGATCCGTTCCTATCTCAAAACAGATCAACGCGAATGGGACCTACACCTCTCCGAGATCACATGTGCATTAAGAAGTTCTGTTCATAGCTCTATTGGTGTGTCACCGTATTACGCTTTGTTCGGAACAAATATGATGATGCACGGTAGTAGCTATGAACTGGCGCGAAAACTAAACGCATTAGACGACAACGAGTTGCTAACCATCCCACGTCAAAGCCGACTGCAATGCGTAAGAAATCAGATCCGCGAAAATATCTTAAAAGCCAACGAAAGATCCTCAAAAACGTATAACGCTCGAACGCGAAATGTAAAATATATGCCCGGCCAAGAAGTCTACCGACGAAATTTTATCTTGAGTGATTCTTCTAAGTACCTATCCGCCAAATTATCCCCAAAATACCTTAAATGTAGAATTTCAAAACCAGTAGGCAACCAGGTGTATGAACTGGTGACCTTATCTGGAAAAAAGATAGGGAACTATCACGCAAAGGACCTCAAACAATGACAAAAACCGGCCAGAATATAATATAGACTCACTCGCGCTTGACTAGCGTCCCCATACTACCATTGAAAAAAAAATATCAGAACAAATCGGGGACAGAGATTTAAAGGCGTTGTCTCTGGTAGATGTATCATGGGATGTAATTATGTGAATTTATTCGACTATACTTCAGTTATCAAAACTTTTCTTATGCGTCCTAGTTTCCAATTTTTAATTAATAAACTTCTCTGCAACCCTCTGTAAGAACCGTCCCCATATTGAAAAAAAAAGATACGTAAATTGTTAGTAAAGTTGTATTAGTTTTATTAAGCATAAAAAAAAAAAAAAAAAGTAACATATATTTCGCCTGATGACAACCCCATAGCAGCCAAAATAACCACACGGTAAACTTAATCCTAGTCACATACTCACTGGAATACAACGATGCGAACGTGATTCTCCTGGAGTGTTCCTTGAGATAGAAACCTCGAACTCGTTCTCTTAGTCATCCCAATAATTCTCCGTGTATCTTGTCCACAAAATTTCAGATCGGGTGACCCTAGGTCGAATTGTTTTCTTCGTCTGAGCATTACTGTGAAGAAAAAAAAATATTTTTGACACGGATTATTGAGATGGCTTCATTAGAGAATTACCTCGAGACATTCGGATGAAGGTGATTTAGGGCTCTAATAGAATGTGTGTAACACGACTCGACTGCCTTTGGGCCCCGGATAATAGAACACAATTATTGTTTCGTCGCTACTAACTCTGATACGATTAGCGGCAAGTTGAGAAAAAAAAAATCCAAGGAAGCAAACATATGCGGTTGTGCCATCGGTAATAGGTTTCATTTGTCAATATATTATTATTGTTATTGCTGTTATTATTATGGCGGACGATACAGTGAACAAGGGTTACCAAAGCAATTTTTGAATCTCTGTTAATATTAGCCTGGTTGAAGTATTGTTGTTAGCTGGTCCGGTAGTTGCCTTATTCAAGTCAAGTTGTCAGATATTTATCTAATCTCGTCAGAGGAACCTTCAAACTTGTTCAACGGTAACTTGAACAGTCGGATGCTTAATCCGTGCCTTTCAAAAAACGCCCTCAGCCAAGCCGTGCGCTGCAGTTATGATCAAATCTGCCGGCACGTCGAAGTAAAAGTTCCGGTAACCTGAATCCCCGTTGGAGAAAAATCAACATACAACAGTGGCCCAACTAAATGGACTCACAATTACAACCATGCTATCAATTAAATCTATATTGATCTCGCAAACAGCCGCAGCAATGTTGACAAATACCATGTGCAAATCGACCTCCCTGAAAAGAGATATACGTAGAGCAGTTGACAACGATGGGAGCTTGCCTACCTTTTATATAAATATCTCTTGTGCGTACAAAACTATGTGGGGATAAACTGACCCATATCTCAGTCAAGTACGTCCAGTGGTGATCAACGGAAATTATTTCCTTTATATGGCTGAACAGCTGTCTCTCCAGCATGCCTAATTGGTTTCAGGACAACCTATACGTATACCAAAAAGAAATTCCTTTTGATCAAAGGTTGTCAATTGTCATCATTCTGGTGAGAGTCGAGAGAACTATTCAGCTGCTCTGGCTGATGCCTTACTCCCAACTTCTGTGCTATAGTACATGGCTAATGTTGTGCGTGCCTGAAAAAAAATTTAGTTATTAGCTAGTTGCAGATAAAGTACAAATTTGGACGTTCAACCTACCAGCTTATAAGCGAATGTAGTCTCGGAATAAAAAAAGTTTTTTACATGGTGTAGGGTCGTCGAACCGCATATTTCGAATTCTGATCTTTTTAGTGAACAAAAAAAATGCAGCGTGATTGTTTGAGGATTCTACTCACAATTGGAGACTTCGGTGACGCCAAAACCAGTTCCCAAGCATCCAAGATACATTAGGTATGATTTTAAGGTTAGGCCCGGCTATATAGCGTGGGTAGCTCCCCACTCGACAATCGGCATTCCATTTGTTTTCCGGCCTCGTCGTTGGAATGAAACCTCCCAGGACGGAATTTTGTTGTGGATGCCTGTTATAAAAACAAATATTTATTTATATTTATTAGGTGATTGAATAAATATTGCAAGACAAAAAATAAACAACTTACCTCACCTGCATACGCTGCCGCCGCTGTCATCGAATTCGACATAGAAAGAAAGAGACAAAATTAAATCACAACCCTAGAGCATAAATAAGAAGCAGAAACCATGATACAACTGCTGAGGATAGTGCCTTCCCGTTTTCGTTTTTGATTTGTTCTGCGCCACTACGTCATAAGAACACACGGAGTTTGACAATGGTTTGACGTCTTGTATAGCATCCATCAATGCCATTTTCTTATTATGGTTGTTTCATGAGCAGAAACCCAGTACCTACATTAATGGTTTAGTTTGTTTAGTATAATGACGATGAGTGACAACATTGTATATACCTATAGAGGTTGACGGTGTTGCCCTCTAGTGTCTTTATTCTTCGTTGGTTCTTATTATATAAATGAAAAGTAGAGGCTACAATAATTATTTCATTTTTGTTAAGGTGAACCTAGCCTTAAGAAAATGTTGGGTTTACGGCTGCCCTCTTTGGGACAATAGGGAAACTAATCATTGAAACAATCTGACGGATTGGGAAAGGTGTGATAAAATACCGGGAAATGAAAGAGGGAAACATTTAAAAGAAAAGAAGATAAGAATGTCACCAATACACCCTTAAAACCTAGTATATAGAGAAAACCCTAGAAGAAGTTTGCGTAGTATATGTGCATATGCCGAATTTAAAATAACGGATAGGTTGAGATCGGATGATCCAAACAATGTAGGAAGCAGAAAGAAGAAAAATCAGACGATTTGAATTTCGTATAGATTCCTTCATCTCCTTATAATCAGCTTTTAGTCTATCTTCAACCGTGTCCGTGGTCAATTCCAACAAACTTTTTAGAGTGCAGTACAGTTTGTTTTGTGTTCTTAAAGTCCCAACATAAAGGTAAAGTGTTTTCTGCATAGTTCCAAAAATACACTAGATTATTCTATAATCCCGAATAAAGTAGGGAAATCAAACTTAAAGATAGCTACTGGTGTTAGAAAGCGGTTGAAGGAAAAACAAAGATAAATTACCAAAATAAAAGTGGTCCATAATAATAATAAAAGAAAAAAAAACTTTATTTATTGGAATATTGAGGTGAGTGATACAAAGAGAATTTTGTGTGTGTAAAAGTATTAAAATAATCCTTTGACCAGGCGTTCAATTTCGGCAAACTTTTCTGGCGGTCATAGATTGCCACTTTGAAGGTCGTGGCCGCCAGCAGATTTTTGATGTGAGCAGCTGCTTTGGTGGACTCAGAAGTGAAGTCGCCTTCCTATATTAAAGAAAGGAAAGAACATATATATCGTCAAATTAATTTTGTTTCTGGAGCGTGATACAATAAGTGTTACCTCTTTGGGTGTCAGTCTCCCGGCTGTCGAAGCTCTAAAGCAGCATTATCCAGTGGCTACTCAGGAACAGTTGCAATCCCAAGACTCGGACCATCTGTAAAATAAAACACGGATATTAGCAAAATTAGGATCCTTGAACCAATGAGTGTTGAGACCTCGTGTTACGAGGCCACGTGAGTGAAAGATATTTGAAATCACTTCAATTGCATGTATTGAAGAATTTTTTTTATAAAATATTATTATCGATATAATTCTTTTTAAACTTAAAATAAGTGAAACTGTGGGTGTTATTCCACATTTTTTTTATATTTTTCTAAATACTTAATTGAATCGGTGATCGTCGTTATAGACCTTAAATTTTGAAGAAAAGGAGTAACTTTAAATATTGTAAGTGACCAAGTTTTGTTTCTCTGGTGTTTTGTTTGAGTTAACTACTCTAGTCGGCCATATTTCTTATTACCTACCCCTATATAGAGCTCTGAATAGGCAGGAAAATAAGGATTAGTCCCTGTTTAAGGATACCATTGTAACGGTACCGACTTTTTTTTGGTTATATATTGATCTAGCCGAAACAAATCTACGTTACCTGTTTTTGAATTTGTTGATGTTTATTACTTTCAGTGTTTAATAAAACTTTAATTTGCAATGAAAAATTTAGAATTGTCATTCTCACGAATCTGAGGGGATTAGATATGGGACATTGAGACTTTACTTTTCAGGGGTGCCGAAGGTGAGCTAAATGGATTGGTGATGATGATGGTGTGACCAAGTGAAATGAATTGACCAGAATTAGGGAAAATTCAAATAAATTGGCCGATGAATTTTCATGGTGGGGTGGGATATGGCCGTGCTGCCGCAACACCTGCAGTACCCTCGTGTGGTGAACGTCCGTCCGATATTTTCCTTGGTGTATCCAGGCCTGATATATGTTTTGTTTGCAGGTGAGGTCTAGTTTCAGGGGACAAGATCCCCCCCTATTCCGGCGAGCTTAGCCGCGCTTCGCTAGCAGGCCGCGTCCTCTGTGCTAGACATTCCGTCTCCTTCCCATCTCTTCCAGTCCCTACCTCTCCCTCCATCCTACCTTCTACACTTCCTAACCTATTTTCCTCTCCCCTCCTCTTGCCTCGCAACAACATTTGGTTGACAGATGTCAAATGTGAATTTCGAAACGCAGTTTATGGTAAGCGTGCTCACGATACTTTCGGATTCTCACGCTGCTATTTCGTATACGTGGGTTAGAATGGATGAGGCTCTCTCAGGAAAAGTACGGGTTAGTACGGTTTCACCTTTCCTTGTGTGAGGATTTATGTTATCCACTTCAGATCGCGCTTCTTCGTTGAATATTGAAGTTCCCGGATTACTGAAATTTTAAGTTTGCACTTCTCGTCGCATTGTTCAGACCTGTCACTATCGATTTTCTCGGTGTGTTGAGAATGACATGCAGAACAGGATCGGCATGCGGAAATAATTAAATCGGCCGCATCGACTATCACTTCCGTGTTACTACTTAACAATTTAGTCTTGACATTAATTCTCGGATCTGACACTCTCTACGTCATATGTACAAATCGCTTTTCGTGTCTGTATAGTGCGGACACATTGACATACTATACATGGACTGCTAGTTGCCAACTTCACGATGGTTCCACTTATACGCCAGTGCCACTAACTCGAACACGGCAAAAAGGTAGAACTACTATTTTTTGACATTTCATTTGTTGCTGTCCTTGTCGTCGTCGTAATTTATAATTGGCGCGATTTTTACTTTTTGTTTTTCGGTCATTCATTTTCATTACAAATGTTTGTGATTTATTTAATTATTTAAAATAAATATTTTTTCATAAACTTATTTTATTTCAGAAGATAAACTTCCCTGCGAGGATAACGTGTGCCAATAGCAAAAATACTACATGCTACCTCATTGTCTCCTACGTGGTGGAACGACTGGATTGTTCAATCCAGGCGGCCTTGTAAGCATTAACTGTGTCTCGACCGTCAGGAATATATAAACAGGACTACATCAATGAGAAGATATGACGATGAAAAAGGCGAACCTCAAGCACCTGCGTTTGCCAGATTGGTGCTTAGAATTATTGACGACTCCGATGGTAATGGACCATCTAATTGAATTCTGTGAAACTAAGTTAACAAATTCGTGTGTTAATATTCTCTTATTTCCTCAGCTGTCCCAATTATTGGAGGTGCCATAAGATGAATATCAACATATAATAAAGAACTTGGATAAAACACAAACAAGGGGAAAGAAAATAAAGAACACCACACAGAAATAACTGAACAACCGACTAACGATGATAAAGAAGATGACGAAAATCAAGACGAAGATTGTGACAGTAGCTGCAGCGAAGAAGAAGAACAGGATAATGAAGATCCATCACCGCGGAAGCATGGTGTCATAAAAGCATTTGAAGACTCCGATGACGATGAAGCTAATCCAAGTAATCCAAGTAAGAAATCCAATTATTCCCGATCAGACTAAAATATTTGTTTGCACTTCCAGGTTTGAAAAACCAAAAAGCCTTAGCGATGAGTTCCTCAGCAAAACCAATTCGTACTTCATAGTATTTTTAGTGCACCTAGAAAGACTTTTCAACTACACCGACTAGCAGCAGGCATTACAACAAAAACAGATTAACCAAATCAACTGCCAAGATAAATCTGTTAACCACCAGCCTGAGTCATCCAGCGGACACCATTACAAATGGGGAAGTGGCAGAATATGGGCAAAGCGCAGAGAGTAAAATCGATCAGTCAGATAGCAGTAATAATAGTTCAATGAAAAGTAATAGTCGTCACCATAAAGTACAACAACATGAGTCAGAATCAAGTAAGCCAGCCTATCCTAAATTCAAAGTTTATCAACTTTTTAACACAAAAAATGGATTATTTGTTTGATACAGACATGTTTATTAAGGAAATAAAAGTTGTATGTATAAAGGCAAAGTCTTGACATTTTTTTTAACAAATAAAATGGCCTCATTATGTAGGTATAGCTCTATATTTTAACTTAAGATTTAGGCTCTAGGAACAACCTCTGGCATGAGAGCAAGTATTACATATATTTTAGTAATGTGCGAAATTGTGCGATCGAATGCAAAGATCTCTTCTTCCTTTTATCGAAAGTCTCGCTTAATTGGACATCCCTTCGATTTTTTTGTTCACCTTCACAGAGGGAGGAATGTTATTGACATTTTCCAATCTATCGGCAGCTGAACCTGAAGTTGTAAAGTGTTCGAGTAAGTGCTACTGAGATAGAGAGGAGTCTACAGATAAAATAGATGTTTTTGAGATCAGAGGAGTTTTATCGATAATGTTCATGATACCTTCGTCTCCGGTGAGGGACATGGATCGCTTACAATCTTCGTAAGTAGCTGAGTTACGTTCAATGGCTTTTCGATTCCAGCACAGTAGTTTCGTCCCTCGTTTTGTAAAAATCATTGCAGCACTTGCGGACATCCGCTTCAGTGATCAGGAAAAATCGATTCCCAAGAACCAGTTTCCGATGATACCGATGAAGTTTCCATTATAACAATCTCTTCATTCTGCCTTTGTTCTCTTCTTTTGTAGTGGATAGCAAAAGCTGCTGAATGTTAAATTTTGGTTTTAAACAATTTACTGTCTACTTTGTGCAGTTCCTCTGTGTCAATAACTAAGTCTCGGTCGTTCGCTTGGGATGCTTTTGTGCTCACAGGTAGAAAAGTATCCTTCTCTTCTCCACAATCAGCCTCGCAGGTTTTTGTCGATGATTCACTACCCTGTCGATGGGCAATACCCAATATAGGTTTAGTTCTCGTCCTTTCGCAACTGCTGCCACTGGCATCGACTATTTTAAAGGCAGAACCAGCCGATTCATCTGATTGCCTTCTCCCGATGATGATCGTATATCGCAATCAACAATGGCTAATGGACAATTTTGAACGCCAGTGTCATCGCAATTCATTTTGGAATTAGTATTGCTTTTTAAATTTTAATGCATATATTTTCACTTGCACAAAATGGAATGGAATATTTGATTTGATTGCTATTTATTGAAGTTGCACTGCGTCACAGCGTCACAAGTATGTAATATCTTAGCCAGTTTGCCTAATACGCTTCGATGTTCGTTCCGCGTCGATGAAGCCCATAACAAAGGATTCTGCACGTCGTAATTTGTGGTGGTCCTTTGCTTTTGCGATGCGTTTCACACGCTCCTTGCGCTTTTGCTCGACAACCGATTTGTCTTGGAGAATTCTTCGTTTACGATGGACAAGAACGGCGACTGTTTTGCCAGGGAGTTTGTTTGGAACTGCATACCTGTGTAAAGAATTTGTTGGTAGTGATTTATTTGATAAATAAGAGCAGGAAACTTACTTCTCGGACATTATATGCGATTTAAATTAAAGAAATTTTAAACAAAAATAAAATTACTAATTTTTCGCACTGTAAACACGTGCGGCATTGACATTGGCAGACGTCTTTTGACATTTTTCATTTCTTCTTTGCACTTTATAAGAATGACAATAGATGTCCCTGTTTGATACTGTCTATTCGCAAGCATTCTTCTAATAGTTTCGACAGTACGACACTTACAGCATTGTGGAATAAAGATTTTTATTACTTTTGCGTAGTCAGTCCCACGCACGCAACATTCTACCTGCACTACGCGAATGTCCAGTCATATAATTTTGTATTGAAAGGGGAAAGAAAAATTTTCAATCACATCACTCATCTTATTGGCTACGTATGAATAGACACATCTAAGGATTTTGTTATGCTTTCGGCAAGTGACAATAGATGTCGCTACATGTTTTTGAAAATATAATTACAACTTTTGCCGCTTTTGAGTTAGTGGAAGCACTTGTACCGGAGTCAATTTTTCCAAGCGATTTGTATGAAAATGACATTTCACTAGCAGTCCATGTATAGTATGTCAATGTGCGGACAGACTAACTACGGTTCTTAGCGTGAACTGAACAAGAAACAGAGCGGGTGTGTGTCCGATTTATTTTTCTCGAAGGGAGGCACCCTTTCAGATTGCTCAATGGAATGCTGGGTAATCTGAAAATCGCTCTGTTTGGGCAAATGATCAGATTTTTTGATCTGAGATCGGTATCTGATCTCTGACAGTGGAATCTGATCTCGCACAAGATGGATTCCTATTCTTTCGTGCGTTCAGCACGTTGCGAGTAATACTATGGTCTCGCTGGTAGATGGCGGTAATAAAATTATTCATTGCCAGTGACTGGCGAGAAAGTTTTCCCTACAAATGTCTAAGGACAAACAAAATTTTGATCTTACCGAAGTATTGATAAAATTAAAAGAATATGAAACTTCAAACGAAAATACAATTCTTTTGTGGCCATCTGAAATATTTTTTGAAGTGTGCAGTATTCATATTAGAATATTTTCCGCGTTTTTTGAAAAAACGCCTTTTGCTTCTAATATAAAAGAAAATATAGTCCGGGAATGTATTAAGGAAACAAATAAATATTTTCCAAATTGGTTTTGTCACTCTGACAAATGTTATGAACATAAACGAGATATGATAGATTTTCTCATTACGGTTTTGCTGTGGAAAAATTGTAAGTGGGCCTTAGACAAGAAGGAAAAAAAAAACCTAAAAATAAAATAAAGAAATTAATAAATGTTTCGAATGCTTAAGAATTTACTAGCCCGAAATAAATGAAAAAAAAAAATTTGTGCACTTTTTCAATGGTTGTAACTCAGTGAAAAATGGTCGTATTGAGATTAAGTGCATTTTTAAAACTTTTTCTATAATCTTAGATCTTAACAAACAAAAGTTGTATTTTTAAAATTAGTGCAAATTTTGGTAAAACAAGTTTTATCTTGCTTTTTGAAGAATATACAAAACGATAAAAAAAATATTTTTTTCAAAATTTTGCACTCTATGATACCTTACTATTGACAATAAGTTTAATGTCGGGCTTAATTTTAGCAGTCTAAGAAAACTGCAAAAATCCTGTAAGATCAAACTTTTGAAGAAAAAAAAAAAATAAAATAAACTCCTTTTCTTTAACTTAATTTATTTCTTCTAATCTTTTTGAAAATAAAAAAAAATTATTAAATTTAATATAAATTGATAAAATAATTTAAAGGCTTCTTATGGGTTGTAGAAAAATAAATTTGAATGGTGTAGGGAGGGTGGGTGGGGGTCGATATCCTGCCACGTCCACGTTCGTGACCCCTGGAAACTAGTTAAATAAAGGTGATTTTTATTTTGCATTTATTTATTTCTAATTGCCTATAGGTATACCTATCTACCTAATGTAACTAAGACAACATAATTATGATTATTTTGGTTACCTATATCAAATGTTTTGAATTTAGGTTCTTTATGTCACCTTTAATTATTAACTAGGCCAAAAGCAGAAATCATAATCATAGATGAAATCTTATGTCCTCATCTTACAAAATGCATAGTTAGTTATTTCAAACGCAGTCAAAACTATCCTGATAAAAAAGAGTTCTATGAGAGGAACCGTTATAAGACAAATCCCGAAAAATGCATTCCAACCAAAAGATAGATTGTTTTGAATAACCCAGAAAGTTTTATCAAAATCTATTGCATTTACGACCATTGTGGGAAGTTGAATAAGTCTTGCATATAAAATCCACAATTTAACGTCTTATTAATTCTGTAAATTTCAATCTCTAAATACATTAGGAACAATTTTTAAAAATACAAATACTGCTAAAAACAAACAAAAAATAATACGTTTAAAACTTGAACAGGTAGGTAGGTACATAATTTTTGTAACTCAATTCTCAGAAACAACGTAATGGAACTTTAGAAGTTTCCGCAACGAGCTGGCGAAATATAAAAAGCATATCAAAGTAGGTATAAAAATAAACACACACACAAGCAAATATCAGATGCAGGATAACGATCTTTTTCTTCAATTTCGTTTAAATAAGAAAAAAAAAGAAAGAGGGACAGGAAATGTAAAAAAAAGAAAGAATACATTTCGTTTTCATGTTTTTTTTTTTGTGGACGCTATCAGGAAGACGAAGAAAAAAAGCATTTTTCTGTTTTGTTTTGTGGAACAAGAAAAAGAGCTTTTGAAAATATTGCTTTTAAGTAAAATTCGTTTTCATAGCCAATTATTCTCATTGGAATGAGACATCTGTATACTTTATTATCTGTGCTATCAGGAAGACCAAGAAAAAAAGCATTTTTCTGTTTTGTTTTGTGGAACAAGAAGCTTTTGAAAATATTGCTTTTAAGTGAAATTCGTTTTCATAGCCAATTATTCTCATTGGAATGAGACATCTGTATACTTTATTATCTGTGCTATCAGGAAGACGAAGAAAAAAGCATTTTTCTGTTTTGTTTTGTGGAACAAGAAAAAGAGCTTTTGAAAATATTGCTTTTAAGTGAAATTCGTTTTCATAGCCAATTATTCTCATTGGAATGAGACATCTGTATACTTTATTATCTGTGCTTTGAGCTTAACAAAAGATTCGTTACTATTTGCAACTTGCAACCACCCTATTAAAAAGCTCAAAGGACTTAACAAAGCTCCTAGTGAAAGTATATTTCACTTTTCACACCTTTTTCGTGCTTCAATATCTTTACTTCAATAAATTCAGTGTTCGTGGTCGGTTTCTATGTACATAATGTACGGATCATAGACATATTATATAATAATATGTCTATGGTACGGATATAGTGAGTGAAAAAAAGTCAACAAAAGTCTATACTAGGGCGCAATTTATAAATAAAATGAAATCCTCAATAATGGCTCTTTGCCATTGCATATTCTTAGGGAATCACCATCATAAAAGTACAAAAATGGCTGTTCCATAAAACAGCCATTGTATATATAAACTATAGTACTACCACATGAGGTGCGCCATCTATCGACGAGAAACTAAGCTCGAGAATACCATGGGAAGCAAGAACAACAATTAAAATGGTGGAAATTGTTGTTGTTGCTTCCCATGGTATTCTAGAGCTTAGTTTTTCGTCGATAGATGGCGCACCTCAAGTGGGAATACTATAGTTTATATATGCAATGAAACAGCTTTGATAAACAGGAAAACTATTTTGCAGGTTACCTCTCCTCAGTTCTATTTACCGTCATCTTTGTATATAAATAATCTACATAGGTTCTATATACAATGCCATCATGCAATTTAATGAAAGCAGTGAATATCAAGTAAACAATGCAATATTGTGCGAGTGAGACCAATCTGGTTGGTTCTTCGCTCGTCCATGGGGCCGCCAAACACGAAACGTCTAGAAAGTGACAACGACAAGCACAAGGCAAGCAAAGAAAACAAAACTCAAAAGAGTATATACATAGGAAGAATAATATTTTGTTCCCTCTCACATTTTTGGGGATCTAAGTAAGAGTGAGCGAGCATAGGTCAAACCAACCACCAGAGACCAGACCAAACAGCAGTCGAGAAACAGAAACACTGCAATCTAATTTAAATTTACCGTACTGTGTCAAGTGTCGTGTCGTGCCCAAAATCCAAATGCTGTTGAAATCGAATGCTAAACTATTATAATTATTATTCCTTCTGAGATTAGTGTGAATATCTCGGCTCTCGCTATTTTTATGCAATTTTAAAATAAATCTAAAACTTGTACAAATATAAAAAATAAAAGACGAATGTCTACAATTATATTGCTGAAAAAACGATTCAAAACCTTGTTCTCGTAACAAACTGTGCATTCAATAAAGATAAGGAAAATCAAGGTGATATCATAATTAATAAGGTAGGTACATTTACAAATATTGTGTGACAAATATTGTGTCAATAAGACAATGGAATTAAATGTTTATATTGTGTCTATGACGAGGATGACTAGTTTTTCTCAAGTGTCCATTGAATACAGCGTCGGAATTTCGATCACGGCGCTTTTTTTGTAACGTCATTGTGTTCTGGCTGCGGAAAATGGGCATATTGGCCTTTTAATATAATTTGTTATAGTTTCTTTATTAAATATTATATTATTTACCTACACAATTGCTTTGCTCTGGTCTACATCATTTCTGACAAACAAAATTAAAAAACAATCATGTCAAATATTTTATTATTCCATCTATGTACCTAATTAAAAAGGTTGACCAACCGAACTACTCAGACTCACCAAGGGAAAGGGAAGTTTATGCAGGATGCGAAATTGTCTAACTTCTTTGCTCTCTTTCCATTCCTTATAAGTTTTTGTTTGTGTGGCAGTATTTTTGCAATTAGAAAAATGAACGACCGCAATGCAAAAAAGAAAAAAGCACGATTGAAAACTTTCAAAAAATAATGAATGTACCTATATGTACGTAGGTATGTGTAATTGTTGAACGGTTTCATATAATAACCTAGGAAATAGAAATTTATGAGGAATGCAAAATGGCCAGGGTTTGCAATAAATTCGCTGTATTTGATCAAATTTTAAAACCAATTTATGTTTTTTACAAAATATTATGATTACTCGTTTATACATATAGGTATACCGTATACATAGCTTCTTGAGTCGTTCGAGGTCAACAGTTTCAGCTCAATGCAAAAAATGAAGTTGTAAGTTGTATGAAAGCATTTTTGTGCTTTGTTTGGTTTTCCTTTTCATACAATTTACCTCTGACATTTTGATGACCTTACTAAATATTGCAATTGAATGAAAACAATTATTTGACTTGATATCAGAACAAAATAAAATCTATTTAACTTGCGATTATAGGTACCATGAGGCAAGTTATGCATTCGTAAAAAAAAAAATTTTGGACAATCAAACATAACATTACGATGATAGAGAAGCCTAAAAAAGTGGGTCCGACAATTCTGTCTGTCTGTCTGTCTGTCCGCCCGTCTGTATCGGTACTTACAGCCTAAACGGCTGGACCGATTCGCTTCAAACTTGGTAGATAGTATTATTATGCAGTCCTACAGAGGGGTTTTTGGAATTAGCATTCTAGCTTTAAAACTAACGGTACCTGCCATACGATTTTTAGTGAAAAATTTTCTCAAAAACGGCTCCTACGATTTTGACAAAACTTTGTGAATAGTGTTTTATGTGCAAGCTTTATGTTTTGGTTGGAATAGATTTTTCAGGAAAAGTCTTATAACGGTATCTCCCATAGGACCGGTTTTTTTAAATCCGATTTTTTCAATTTTTTTTTTCAATTTTTGTTTTTTCCAAATACGTTTGCATCTATATTTTTTAATTTTATTTTTATGATAAAAACTACAAAGTGTTAAAAGTTGGCATACTCAAAAAAAATTGGAATATATTTTCAAAAAGTAAAAACTGTTTTTAGAAAAAACTGGTCAAACAATTTGGAATTTTTTTTTGTAAAAATTCAAAAAAGTAAAAGAAACCTGATGGCTTATTTCATTTTCTCCAAAAAACGTTTAAGGTATTGATTTTTAAGTGATTTATAAAATTTCATATGATTTTTTCAACGCTTTTTTCTCAAAATCTCAAGCACTCAAGATCATTTTAACACATTAGAGCAAGTTCGTGCGACCCAGTCGTGCACTTTATTTTGTTTGTAAATATGTATATATTTTTTATACAGGTACAGGGTGGTCGGTATAAGGATGCGACTACTATTTTGTAAAGCCGAAAGTCTCTTCTTCTTTAATTGTATTTTTAAATAAAGTTATTTTAGTGAACCGTTTTAGAAAAATAAATTTTCAAACTCAAAATTAAAAAATAATATATAAATATTCAATTTTTTTTTTTTTTTATTGCGCATAATTTAGTACTATTTTTGGGATGCTCTTAAGTGACACCGTATAGCTCTAGGCCTTCTTTTTGCCAAGCTATTAAAAAATAACCGAACCTACTTCTCAGCTCACCGTACCCTGGGCCGCATTTAAATTGCAAATAGGTCACTTAATATTAAGATGAAAGTGATTCTTTGAGGTCTTCATTGTTAGAAAGCAAATTTGATAACTGTGTTTGCCTTGTGCGTTAATCGTTTTACTCATTTTACTTGCGATTATAGGTACTATACGGCAAGTTATGCATTTGTCGGAAAAAAGCTTTGAGATAACAATCAAAGATGACATTACGATGATACCGAAGGCGATAGTCAAAAATTCTGTCCGTCTGTCTGTATGCATAGACATACCAGAGATTAAAATTAGTATGTTCGAATAAGTTCGAACACTACGATTTTTTCTGTTTTATCGCTCATACTCGATCAATTTGCTTCCATGCTCATAAGTCATTTTGCTCATGAGTCATGTTGTAAAATAATCACGAGTAAAGCCAAACGAGCTGATTGAACTCGAGTATCTTCTTTCATACCAACGAACATAATTACTCGCAAACAGTTGGTACGAGTTTCGAGTACTCGAAAAAAGATCCACTGATCGTGTACAAAGCGAGTACTCATAAGCAACGCGTTAAGATAGTAAACTGCTCAACTGCGGGCTCTACCTATTATACTATCTATATATTACACATGGACCTAATAAGTATGGACTGCTAGGAGCCAACTTCTAGTTGGTTCCAAATTAGCGCCTTATTTTCAAGGTAGTCAAATATGGAAACAAAATGATATTGACAGATGATAAACAGCTGACTGCGGAATTGCGCTTTTTTGTTTTCATTAAAAAAAATCAAATTTTGAAAAGAATCAAACAATTTAAAATAATTAAAGACTATAATTAAAAGAAAAAAAAATGAAGTGCTTAGTTACGGGTTGTAAAACAAAATACACTGGCGATGGAGTTATTTCGTTCCATCAGTAAGTGCAAGTGTACCTATAATAAAAAAAATTATTAAATTCAGTGTTTTTTAAATAGGCTCTATCAGAATGGAGCATTTAAGGAAGAGTGGGTTGAGGCTATCCGGCAACACAATAAACAAGAAATCGACCGCTCCAAGAAAACATCTAAAATCTGCAGCAGCCACTTCGAAAAAAAAATGTTGAGAAATCTGGGAACTAAAATTCGTTTGGTGGCGAATGCTGTCCCAACCATATTTCCTATGGCTGAAAAAGCAACGTAAGTACAAACAATTAATCTTATATATATTAGATTGGAGTGGCTGTTCATTCATTTTCCTAAAATAAGTAGTTTTGTAAATTGATGTTCAACAACGTTGATAAGAAATTTTTGGGTAAACTCAAAACGCTATCCTTGCCATACTATTTGGCATAAGAATATGATTTAAACGTATTTAATATCTGCTTAGTGTCTTCCTACTACGGATACAACAATTTTAATTGAAAAAATTTTTTTTTAAAAATTTCACATCAATCTCTAAATCGTATTGTATATGGAAAATGCAAACTTTTGTGGCAACACAAAACCATGTCCTTGCCAAACTATTTGGCCTAGCAATATGATTTAAACGGATTTAGGATCTGTTTAGTGTCTTCCTACTATGGATACAAGAATTTTAATTGAAAATTTTTTTTTTTTTATGATTCTGGGAACGTCTATCTCACAAAAAAAACTTTTGCTTTCGAAAGCGAACGTCGACTCCTGCTGCAGGTCACGGCAAAAGAACCAGTCACTTTAATATTTATTATATAACATTTTATTTATTAAAATAAAACTTTTCTCTATTTCTAATATAAACCAAACATTCATAGCTAAATTTGAAAATTCATACTTTTACTGTACGATTTTCTGTGGCTTTTTCTTGCTTGCTTTCTTTGTTATTTTTTCCGCTTGATCAATATGTTTTCGTTTCGTCTTAAGCAGCCACTGTTCTTTGTCCTTGTCTTGTTTCTCACGGATAAGTTTTCTGAAAAGGTTTCTATGACGTGGTTTGACCATACGCGCTTGCAGACGATGTTCTTCAACATCGTTTTTGTGTTGTGCTCGTTTACTTTCATTGTGAACTTTTCCAGAAGCAACGGCCATGTTACTTTTTTCTTCGAGACGTTTTCTCTCCTTCTCATCTATTTCCACGTCATCATCATCATCATTGCCACTTTCGTCTTCATAACCATCTTCTTCATCAATGTCATCACCATCATGCATATCAGCGTCAAACTCAGCTTTCTCTTCCTGATACGCTGCTTGAAGTTGTGCATCGATCAGATTTTGATCAGTTTCTTCATCCTCGTCATATTCGTTCTCATCTTCCTCGGCATCACTTTGCTCATGAGTCTCGATTAGAGATGGATCATGAAGAGCCTTCTCTTCAGGTGGAATATATGTGTCACGTTTGGCATCAACAAACGGCGAAAGATGTGGAGGCAAATCGACTCCAATGAAGTACTTGTTGGTTGGAAGAAGACTTCTCTGGTTGACACTGTCAAACACCCATTGCAGTTGAATGTAATCTCTTGAGATATACTGCTGTGTGAGAGCTGGACGATCAACAATTTGTTACGGAGCCAGAAAAACACCTACAATTAAAGTAGGATGAGAATGGCTCCACTTAAAAAAAAAAAAAAAAAAAAAAAAAAAACTTACCTGGCACTTTCCTGAACACAATCAACCCCTTAGGTTGATTGTAGCAAATTTTAAAAAAAATCCAATACGCTTGCCGCGGCGGTAGACGCGCTGCGATGGGCAAGATTTTTTTCAAGCCAGGTCCTCCTTTCTTTTTTTTTTATTTTCGGGGTGGCTTCCTTGCCCTCCTGCAACATTCATGATTCACTTCATCTGTAAAATAAAAGAAAATAGATTAATTTAGGTTTTAGTTAAATTCCTAAAAAGAAAATTCAAAAAGAACAGATTTCGGTGTTTTGGAAATTTCCATGTGCAAGCACAGAAATTTTTCCGAGACACCGTCTAATCTGTATTTCAGATATATTTCCAAGATTATTGCTGAGAAATGTTCTCAATACTTTAAAGAACGTTTTTCAGTAGTAATATTGGAAATATAAACAATTAAAAGCACTAAATTTTAACAATTATTACTCACCTTGTTCAATCCACAGCATTTTTCTTTCATTGTTTACGTTTTGTAATTTTTTTTTGACAGTTCTTATTATTTAATGTTTGAGTGTAATGTTTACCTCTTCAGGTGCGCATGCGAAAGTAGATATCTTTCTTCCTCGCACCTGAAGGAAAGGGGGTCAGGTAAACCAAAGAAATTTCGCGCAGTTTAAAAAGTCAAATGTAAATGAACTGTAGCGTTGCCAGATGTGGTGAATTTAAATGAAATGTTATTATTTTTGTGTAGACTTTTTAAATGTGAGGAAGTTAGGTAGTTTTGTTTGTAATATGTATTAAGTTTATGTTTATTTAATGTATGATGGAAAACATCATAATTAGTGTAATATGTAGGTATGTAAGTTAGATTTTAAGTATGTGGGCCGGGGGTAATTGCAATTTATTGATAAGGATAGGAGATGCTACCTATTACTTTTTGATAGATATGGATTGAAATAGTTATCTCGCTCAGATGTAGAGGTAACTATTTACTTATATGAAATTGAAGACGGGTTGACCTTGGTAGGATTTCATGGTCATAGAGATATTGAAACAAAGTACATATACGAACCTTTTAAACGGCCATTATTTGTTTAAACCCAAAATTCAAATAATTCGAATGTGGAGAGGTTTTGAGTTTTTTTTTTGAAACGAAGAAAGAGATAAACTAAAAAAATTAAAGTTAAAGGAAGTTAGGTAAAGTGGAAATAAAAAATGATTCAAGTGATAGTTGATTCTATTAATAATTTATATAGATAAATATACACGCGGAGAACGCAATTTTGGGAAAATACAAAGGAAGTTTTTTTTTTGAAGCTCTTAATTTATTGCAGTTCACAAATAATTGCAGAGGTATGAAAGTTTAATAAAATTTAAATCGTTTATGGGAAGTAAATTGAACTTTCTGATCTAGGTTAAGGTTCTACCTACCTGAGCTGACAAGGACTGCACCAGCGGACCTGAGCCTCTGCCAGTTTTTTTTGTTTTACCGTCAGCGAAGACATTATCCTGAGGAATCATTCTTTTGAAAAACAATCAAAAGAATAATATTCATCTGTGCACAGAACAGTGTAGTGTCCGGGATTTGTTTTAATATACAAGTAATATTGATATCTAAATCCCAAGAGGATACAAACTATTACATTGTGGTGTTGTGAGAAGGAAAAAAAAAAAGGAGCTTCGCTGGGCTAGAATAAAAACCAGATTTTCCCTGTAAAGTGTATCCACAGTGAAGAAACAAGATACCTATAATTATTATCATTAATTAGTTTTGTTTTTTTTTTTTTGTAAAGAATTCAGTTCTCCGTTTTTTTTTGTTTAAGTTTAATTTTTGTATTTTTATTTGGAAAAGTGAAAAGTGGTTTCGGTGGCTGACTTTTAATAATTTTTTTTTTTTACATAAAAACAAAGCTCCAACGACTTCGACTCCAGTTCTTCGTAGTGCTGCCGGCAGGACACCGAGGGACCAGGAAAAAGTAGTAAGTCCTAAATTTTAAAACCAGAAGGTCCTTTAAAAAAAAAAAAGAATTGTTAAATTCAGTTAAGACAATACCATTTTTAACTTTTCACCGTAGGTTTGTTATTTTTTTATTACATTTTATTAGTTTTAAGAATTTGAATTCCAAAATTTTAGTTATAATTAAATTTTAGAGCTGGAGAGCTAGATTTTTAATGCAAATTCATATAAATAAAAATTATAAAGTTGATTGAATTTTTTTTTTTGTTATGAATTGCTAAATTTTTTTATAGCTAAGGGTGTGTGGAGGCGGACAAGGCCGTCCTGATACAAAATTCCCGGTAGTATGACATGACCAACTGACTGTACGCTACAGTTTGCGACTGGTTGGTCATTTTAGGGGTTATTTCTGAACATCGGCCATGGAAATAACGTTCGGAAGTATCTTTCAGATACTTGGGTGGGTTGGCCAGGCCTTCGTCAAAACCATCAGACGAGCGCTTGGAATTCGGTAGTACGATACCTGGAGGGAGATAAAAAAGTAAAGTGCTTTAGTTTTAGGGTTTAGATTAAGGTAAATTTTAAGATTTATATAAGCTTAAATTCGTACCAACGAATTTAGCTTTGGTGGAGGTCATTTTTTTTTCATTTTTATTATCTTTGGTGATGGGTTTCATATTTTTTTTATCATTTCTGGTGGTGGAAATTCAATTATTATTATTATTCATAATTTTAGGTAGGTTTAGTTAGGTTAGTCTGATTTTGAAAAGCACTATACTTACATGTTCCTTCAGGTAGCGTCAAAGTCCTTCGATTTGTGGTAACTTTTCATACCTTTTAGAGTAGAGTCATTCCTTTTCCAAACTCCTCTTCCTTTCCTTTAACTTTCTACTTTTCTGGCACGATAATTTTGATTGTCGAGCAGGAGGGATAAGTGGAAGCGGCAAAGAACCACCCCATTTCCGTCGAGCATAGCCGTGCAACGACAAGCGTGCCGCCGCCCTTCTACTTTCCCAAAGTAAGTCCTCCGTGGAACCCTGACTCGCAACAATGGCGCCCAACGCGACCTTACGGATTCGAGGCCCAAAATAACTTCAAGGAGACGATTTTCTTTTTGAAGGTCGTCGCCTTGGACTTGTTTTGGCCTCCCGCGTGTTTTTTATTTTTATTTTTTTTTACTTTCCTATCTTTTTTTCACAAATCAAGGACGCACTTTTGGTAGTGTCACAGATCTTGAACGGCTGTCCAATCTTCAGGCCTTAGCCAGGAGATCTTGTGAGGTAGTCCAAGGTTTGTGATAACGCCAGAAGTGGAACAAAGTCGTAGGATTTCAGGCTTTTGCTGCCCATAGAGTCAGGTTTAACCAAACTCTTTGTGAGGTAAAAGTACTGGATCTGAAAACTTTGTTCGTGTGGAGGTTTTTTCTGAACTCATAGCCATCCTTCTATCAGGCTATACGCCAGGTAGTAAGATGTGGTTATGGGAGAGGGATTAACCAAAGCACACACTAAATTTCAGGCGCACCAGTCGCAATATAGACAGACAAAACTAACGATTTACTAGGACAACTACCGGAGTTGCTGAGGGAAAGGAAAACTTTGCCAACTTCACACACCTTAGCGCATTCATATATACATATTTTTTTTATCAATCATTTTTTTTGCAAATCTTATTTTTTTATCTTTACTTTGGAAAACGATTTTTTTTTATATTTTTGTTTATTATCATTTTTTTTATTCAATTTTTCAATCTTTTTTTTTATCATTATTTTTTTTAAATTTTAACATTTTTTTTAAATTTCTTTTTATTGAATTTTACATACTTTTTTATTGAAATTCAGTTTTCTTTACATTTTCTTTGCTTTGCTTTGAACATTCATTTCAAAACGTTTATTTTTTTTTATTACATTTTTTTCTTCTCTTTCTTGTTGCTCAAGCGAAAATTTTTATTTCTTTTTTTTATTTTTTTTTTTTGAATTTTTGGGTGATTGTTTTTTACTGAAGGTTTTTGGAGAGAGGGAGGAAAATGGCAGAGGGTAGCAAAAATTCTGGTACCATACCGAAATCTGCGGGCCTCTGCTCAACACAAAACGCTCAAACGAACGACATGGACAAGACTTACGAAGACATTACAAACATAATACGAAACATGAGCGTTACGAACAACACTAACCCCAACATACTACAACAAACTTATACGGAAACTAACGCGACAAGGACGGAGTCATTTGATGACTCACACCTACAAGACTATAACTACGAAAACAGAACATACCCTACGCAAACGTTTACCAACGAACACGACAAATTACTACAAGAAACACAAGAACTTCTACGAGAACGAGACCGACTACTAAGACAACAACAAGACAGAGACTTGCATCATTCTGTAGCTGGAGACGATAGAGGTGGAATGTCTCAAGGACCTTCCACATCCTTCTCTCTAGCTACAGAAGATTTTTACGACAGGATGCAACAAATTGCCTCTGTGACTGTCAGAGAGAGTCAAACCAAGACGCTTGGAATTCTGGCAGAGGGTTTAACCGACGTCATGAAGCTTGTCGACAAGAATATGCAAGCAGTTCATTCCAAGCTCAATACTTTGGAACTCTCTATGGCAAGTCACGGGGACAATACATTTAAACGAGACATCGGACAAGACACAACTTTTCAACAAGACAACTGTTACAATCCATACTCTCAACAAGACATTAACAATACAACAAGACAAAACATTAAAGTCAAACACGACCCACGACAAGACTTAACATTTGAACGAAACACTACATTCAAACCACAACCAAGACAAAGTACAACTTTTACACGAGACGCTACGGCCGGTTCGTACCAACAAAACTTTAACAATACAGTAAAACAAAACACTACATACAGACAAGACAATATGTACGAACCAACTTACGGACAAGATCCGACACACGACTTACACAACCACAACCAATCGACCAGACGAACTTTCCACTCGGAGGTGGTTCAGCCGACTCAGCCTTTGTCACATCCGTCGAATCAGTCCTCTTTTGTGAACATCAATCGTAGGGTTGATGTTCATAAATGGGGGATCAAATTCGATGGATCGTCGAAGGGTTTGTCGGTTGAAAGTTTCCTCTTTCGAGTGGAAACTCTTCAAAAGAAGAGCGGACTGAGTGATGAGCAGCTGTTCGCAGATTTCCATCACCTTGTCTCGGGTCCCGCAGAAAGATGGTTTTGGCAGTTTTTGGAGGAGAATCAGGGCGATTTTATGTTGAACTACTTCGATTTGAAAACCGAACTTCTGCGTCAGTTCAAAAACAATAAGCGTGACCATGAAATTCTGAGGGCAATCATGGATAGAAAGCAGCAATCCCACGAGACATTCGACGAATTCTACGCGGATATACGGGGTTTGACCTTGCAAATGCAAAGTAGGCCAGCAGAAAGCGATTTGGTGTCGATGGTCCGAGCAAACATTAAGGACCGGGTTGCAACGTTAATTTTCGGGTGCAATATTAGTAGTTTAAGGGATTTGAGAGACGAATGTAAGAGGGCGGAAGAATATTTAGCTGGGAGAGATCTGAAAATGAAAAGATTTGTTCACGAGGTAGAGACAACTAGTGAAGGGATCTCCCAAAGAGGAAACAGTAGGTTTAGTGAGTTTGAGGATGATTTAGGGATAGCTGCAATAGATAGAAATAGACATGAGAGAGTAAAGACTAACCCCTTTGCTAACAATCAGCAGAGACATCCAGAGCAAGACAAACGGGGTTATATGACCGAGAAGTTGTCGAGTTCGGGCGCATGCCCATCCTCGTTTCATACCTTGACGTGTTTCTGTTGCGGACAAGGTAATATTTCCTTCAAGTGTGCTGCTTGTCAGGAAAACCAAAATGTCGGCAGTGCACTCGGGACTCATCCGCCGACGAAGAAGACCGTCCCGGAGAACCATGTACCGCATCAGAACCTAGAAAAATAAAAATTTTAGAAAGAGATAAAAAGACTGATGTGACAACTTACCAGAATCCTAGTCCAATAAAGAGTCTCCACCAGAGACAACTAGAGTATGATGAAGCCCGTAGAAGGATTTTTGGGGAAGAAATAGTTTCTGGAATAGTAAAAAGTAGGAATTATTTAAAAATATCTAGGCTAAGGGGAAAAAGTGCAATATTTAGACGAAGAAAGAGTCAAATTGAAGCTTCAATCTTGACGATTTCGGATGACAATAGGCCATACGTTAAAGTGCAATTGGGGGGTGTAGAATTTTTAGGTTTGTTAGATAGTGGAGCGTCGGTTACATGTTTAGGGAATGGGGCAATAGATTTTATAAACAAGAATAATATTAAGCTTTCAAAAATGAACAACAAGATTAGAACTGCCGATGGAAACCATCAGAAGATAGAGGGTAGTTTCACTTCGATTGTCTCGTGGGGTGGCAAGTCCTATGAGTTAGAGATTTTTGTCGTCCCTAGTCTTCAACAACCTCTATATCTGGGTGTAGATTTTTGGAGTAGATTTAAAATAGCTCCCAATATCGTCAGCGAGATTGCCGTACCTCCGTCATCAAAAGAACAGCCTGCTTTTCGCGACCTTTCTCTAGCGGAAGCACAACAGCTGGAGAGAATCAAGTTACTGTTTCCCTCCTTTGCTACACTTGGGCTGGGTAAGACAAGCCTAGAAGAGCATATAATTGAAGTGGATGACGAACAAATTCCCATTAAGCAAAGGCACTACCCAGTTTCGCCAGTCGTACAGAAGCTCTTGTACGAAGAACTTGATAGAATGTTGGCACTGGGTGTAATAGAGGAGAGTAACAGTGCTTGGAGTTCTCCAGTAGTTTTAGTGAGAAAAGGTGGCAAAAGTAGACTGTGCCTAGATTCACGGAAGGTTAATGCTAGGACGAAGAAGTTTGCTTATCCTCTTCCTCATATTGAGGGGATAATAAGCCGACTTCAGGATACTAAATTTATCTCCAGTATCGACTTGAAGGATGCGTTTTGGCAGATCCCTCTGGAGGAGAAATCAAGAGAGAAGACGGCTTTTACAGTCCCTGGTCGACCGTTATATCAATTCACGGTTATGCCGTTTGGGTTATGTAACGCTGCCCAGAGAATGTCTAAGCTTATGGACAAAGTCATTCCTGGTCGTCTTCGACAGAATGTCTTTGTCTATCTCGATGACCTTTTGATTTGTTCTCCAGACTTCCAAACGCATATTCAAGTACTGGAGGAAGTTGCCGTATGCTTGCGTCAAGCTGGCTTGACGATAAACGTCGAAAAGAGTAAGTTCTGCTTCAAGGAAATCAAGTATTTAGGTTACGTTGTTGGAGATGGTTGTATACGGACTGACAAGGACAAAGTATCGGCGGTCGAAGAGTTTCCAGTGCCCAAGACACCGAAACAACTCCGAAGGTTCCTTGGCATGACGGGGTGGTATAGGCGATTTATGCCAAACTATGCCACTATTGCTGCCCCTATGACCGATTGCTTGAAGAAAGGACAGACTTTTGAAATGACTGACGAAGCACTGACTGCATTTCAACTACTCAAAAAGAGTTTAGTTACAGCTCCCATACTGACAAATCCAGACTTTTCTAAACATTTCTATATACAATGTGACGCTTCAACTTCAGGTGTAGGGAGTGTGATCTTTCAGATGGACGAAGAGAAAAATGAACGACCCATAGCATTCATGTCTCAGGAGCTGAATTCCGCTCAGCGGAATTATACAGTGACTGAACTTGAATGCTATGCAGCCGTTTTATCGGTAAAGAAGTTCAGGGCTTATGTGGAGGGTTTACCCTTTACTATCATTACCGATCACGCAAGTCTAAAGTGGCTTATGACGCAAAAAGACCTTGGAGGACGTTTAGCCCGTTGGAGTTTTAAGCTCCAAGGTTTTGACTTCGTGATCGAGCATAGAAAGGGTGTCCAAAATGTAGTCCCTGATACTCTCTCAAGAATACATATGGAAGAGATCACGACCGAAGATTCAACACCAGAAGTTGACTTTAGCTCACCATATTTCTCTTCTGAGGAATATGTTGAGCTAAAGAAAATAATAGAACGCGACCAAGACAGACTTCCTGATATTTGCATATCAGACGGATTTGTTTATAAACGAACAGACATACGAACAGGCGACGCAATACAAGACGACCGAGCATGGAAGCTATGGGTTCCTAAAGAGTTGTGTGAAGGGTTGTTGATAGCAGCACACGATTCACCTGCATCGGGACATGGTGGCATATCGAAAACCTTGTCAAAATTACGCCAAAAATATTTTTGGCCGGGGATGGCCACCGATGTTCAGAAGTGGGTACGATCGTGTGACACATGCAAAACAAGTAAGTCTGTCAACATAACGACTCGGCCGCCGATGGGACAACAGACAATTACTGAACGACCATTCCAACGCCTATATATTGATTTCCTTGGACCGTATCCAAGAACAAAACAGGGTAATACACATATCTTTATAGTATTAGACCATTTTACTAAGTATGTATTTTTAAAAGCAATACGAAAAGCAACATCGTCTGAGGTAGTGAAATTCCTCGAAGAAAATGTATTTCATGTTTTTGGTGTACCAGAGTATGTGCACTCTGACAATGGTAAACAATTTGTATCAGAATTGTTTACAAGTTTCATGAAGCGTTATGGTGTTAACCATGTTCGTATTGCTTTCTATTCTCCTCAAGCAAACGCTTCCGAAAGAGTGAACCAATCCGTGCTATCGAAAATTCGATCCTACCTCGGTAGTGATCAAAAACATTGGGATCAACACGTAAGCAACGTTGCATTTTCACTGCGAAGTGTTGTGCACGATGCAATAAGTGTTGAGCCTTTTTACGCAGTATTCGGAACTCCCATGATCCAACACGCAAAGACGTATGATCTCTTGCGAAAATTAAATCTAGTCAAAGATTCAAGAGTCGAGATTCTTAATAAAGAGGATCGTCTAGAACTCATTCGAGCAAAAATATTCGAAAACTTAAAAATTGCACATGAAAAAAGTAAAAAGGTATATAATACCAGAAGTAGGGATGTGCAATATAAAACTGGACAGGTAGTTTTCCGCAGAAACTTTAAACAAAGTAGCAAAGCGGAAAACTATAACGCAAAATTAGGAAAAAAATTCCTAAAATCAATAATTTTAAAACCAGTTGGGAATTCCCTCTACGTGGTAGGTAACTTAAACGGTGAAAAAGTAGGAACCTTTCACGCAAAAGACCTACATGTCTAATTTTGTGTTGAAATGTGACGCACTCAGATGGTGTTGCTTTCGACAAACTGTGATATTAGGTTAGTTTATTAAATGTTAGTATAGTTAGTGTATACTAGGTATTTGTAATCACAGTTTGTGTATTTATATTATAGTTATATATTATTATATATATTTTTTTTATTTATATTAATCTGTGATATTTTTGATGAGTCAAAAGTACCTGATAAAGTTTAAGTATAGTTTTATTTACATTTATTTATCTGTGATATTTTTTACCTTTAGTTTAAGCATATAGTATATTTATTTATTTATCTTTATCTGTGATATTTTTGAGAAGTCAAAAGTACCTGATTAGTTTAAGTAGAGTTAGTTATTTACATTCAACTATCTGTGATATTTTCTTTTAGTTTATAGTACCTGATTAGTTTAAGTATAGTTTATCTTCTTTTATCTGTGATATTTTATTTAGTTTAAGTATAGCTTATTAATTTATTAATATATATTTTTTGTTTGTGGTGTTAGACTATTTATTTATCACTATTAAATTGTTTTCAGTGTACTTGTTTATTTATGGATAGCATGCATGTATATGAAAGTTTTTTTGTTAAATTCTAAATGTTCCTCACATCTTTATAAAAATATAACTTGAAGCCCGACAAATAAATGAGACTATCTCAGGTAGTGGGCTCGGCCACACATTACCGAGGCAAAGTAACAATCTTGCTGGTCCTTTTTTTTACGGTGTAAGTGACCTCACGGCCACTCAGCCACTTCCACCGAGCCTGTTACGGAGCCAGAAAAACACCTACAATTAAAGTAGGATGAGAATGGCTCCACTTAAAAAAAAAAAAAAAAAAAAAAAAAAAACTTACCTGGCACTTTCCTGAACACAATCAACCCCTTAGGTTGATTGTAGCAAATTTAAAAAAAAATCCAATACGCTTGCCGCGGCGGTAGACGCGCTGCGATGGGCAAGATTTTTTTCAAGCCAGGTCCTCCTTTCTTTTTTTTTTATTTTCGGGGTGGCTTCCTTGCCCTCCTGCAACATTCATGATTCACTTCATCTGTAAAATAAAAGAAAATAGATTAATTTAGGTTTTAGTTAAATTCCTAAAAAGAAAATTCAAAAAGAACAGATTTCGGTGTTTTGGAAATTTCCATGTGCAAGCACAGAAATTTTTCCGAGACACCGTCTAATCTGTATTTCAGATATATTTCCAAGATTATTGCTGAGAAATGTTCTCAATACTTTAAAGAACGTTTTTCAGTAGTAATATTGGAAATATAAACAATTAAAAGCACTAAATTTTAACAATTATTACTCACCTTGTTCAATCCACAGCATTTTTCTTTCATTGTTTACGTTTTGTAATTTTTTTTTGACAGTTCTTATTATTTAATGTTTGAGTGTAATGTTTACCTCTTCAGGTGCGCATGCGAAAGTAGATATCTTTCTTCCTCGCACCTGAAGGAAAGGGGGTCAGGTAAACCAAAGAAATTTCGCGCAGTTTAAAAAGTCAAATGTAAATGAACTGTAGCGTTGCCAGATGTGGTGAATTTAAATGAAATGTTATTATTTTTGTGTAGACTTTTTAAATGTGAGGAAGTTAGGTAGTTTTGTTTGTAATATGTATTAAGTTTATGTTTATTTAATGTATGATGGAAAACATCATAATTAGTGTAATATGTAGGTATGTAAGTTAGATTTTAAGTATGTGGGCCGGGGGTAATTGCAATTTATTGATAAGGATAGGAGATGCTACCTATTACTTTTTGATAGATATGGATTGAAATAGTTATCTCGCTCAGATGTAGAGGTAACTATTTACTTATATGAAATTGAAGACGGGTTGACCTTGGTAGGATTTCATGGTCATAGAGATATTGAAACAAAGTACATATACGAACCTTTTAAACGGCCATTATTTGTTTAAACCCAAAATTCAAATAATTCGAATGTGGAGAGGTTTTGAGTTTTTTTTTGAAACGAAGAAAGAGATAAACTAAAAAAATTAAAGTTAAAGGAAGTTAGGTAAAGTGGAAATAAAAAATGATTCAAGTGATAGTTGATTCTATTAATAATTTATATAGATAAATATACACGCGGAGAACGCAATTTTGGGAAAATACAAAGGAAGTTTTTTTTTTGAAGCTCTTAATTTATTGCAGTTCACAAATAATTGCAGAGGTATGAAAGTTTAATAAAATTTAAATCGTTTATGGGAAGTAAATTGAACTTTCTGATCTAGGTTAAGGTTCTACCTACCTGAGCTGACAAGGACTGCACCAGCGGACCTGAGCCTCTGCCAGTTTTTTTTGTTTTACCGTCAGCGAAGACATTATCCTGAGGAATCATTCTTTTGAAAAACAATCAAAAGAATAATATTCATCTGTGCACAGAACAGTGTAGTGTCCGGGATTTGTTTTAATATACAAGTAATATTGATATCTAAATCCCAAGAGGATACAAACTATTACATTGTGGTGTTGTGAGAAGGAAAAAAAAAAAGGAGCTTCGCTGGGCTAGAATAAAAACCAGATTTTCCCTGTAAAGTGTATCCACAGTGAAGAAACAAGATACCTATAATTATTATCATTAATTAGTTTTGTTTTTTTTTTTTTGTAAAGAATTCAGTTCTCCGTTTTTTTTTGTTTAAGTTTAATTTTTGTATTTTTATTTGGAAAAGTGAAAAGTGGTTTCGGTGGCTGACTTTTAATAATTTTTTTTTTTTACATAAAAACAAAGCTCCAACGACTACGGCTCCAGTTCTTCGTAGTGCTGCCGGCAGGACACCGAGGGACCAGGAAAAAGTAGTAAGTCCTAAATTTTAAGATCAGAAGGTCCTTTAAAAAAAAAAAAGAATTGTTAAATTCAGTTAAGACAATACCATTTTTAACTTTTCACCGTAGGTTTGTTATTTTTTTATTACATTTTATTAGTTTTAAGAATTTGAATTCCAAAATTTTAGTTATAATTAAATTTTAGAGCTGGAGAGCTAGATTTTTAATGCAAATTCATATAAATAAAAATTATAAAGTTGATTGAATTTTTTTTTTTGTTATGAATTGCTAAATTTTTTTATAGCTAAGGGTGTGTGGAGGCGGACAAGGCCGTCCTGATACAAAATTCCCGGTAGTATGACATGACCAACTGACTGTACGCTACAGTTTGCGACTGGTTGGTCATTTTAGGGGTTATTTCTGAACATCGGCCATGGAAATAACGTTCGGAAGTATCTTTCAGATACTTGGGTGGGTTGGCCAGGCCTTCGTCAAAACCATCAGACGAGCGCTTGGAATTCGGTAGTACGATACCTGGAGGGAGATAAAAAAGTAAAGTGCTTTAGTTTTAGGGTTTAGATTAAGGTAAATTTTAAGATTTATATAAGCTTAAATTCGTACCAACGAATTTAGCTTTGGTGGAGGTCATTTTTTTTTCATTTTTATTATCTTTGGTGATGGGTTTCATATTTTTTTTATCATTTCTGGTGGTGGAAATTCAATTATTATTATTATTCATAATTTTAGGTAGGTTTAGTTAGGTTAGTCTGATTTTGAAAAGCACTATACTTACATGTTCCTTCAGGTAGCGTCAAAGTCCTTCGATTTGTGGTAACTTTTCATACCTTTTAGAGTAGAGTCATTCCTTTTCCAAACTCCTCTTCCTTTCCTTTAACTTTCTACTTTTCTGGCACGATAATTTTGATTGTCGAGCAGGAGGGATAAGTGGAAGCGGCAAAGAACCACCCCATTTCCGTCGAGCATAGCCGTGCAACGACAAGCGTGCCGCCGCCCTTCTACTTTCCCAAAGTAAGTCCTCCGTGGAACCCTGACTCGCAACAAATTTGATGAGTGATAGTCTCATCAGTTTCATCAAAAGTTGCGCCACCAAAGACAGTATTGTCCCAAGATACTTTACCGCCGAACGAACGAACTAGAATGACCTCTACTCTACGAGGAACTTCACGGCCAATGAAGAACTTTAATCCTTTGAATAGTGTTTTTAGTTTACGGATTTCTTGGGCTTCTTGTTTCATTTTGAGTACTCTCTTGGAATCTCCATCTTGTTCTAGGAGTTCTAAATCGATGTCAACATCTACGTCTTCTTCCTCGGTTTTATCTGTACGGAGAAGTTCATGATTGAGGGCAGCAATGCGATCTGAGACAAACGCACTTTCATCCTTCATTGTATCTTCGCTTTCGGCAAGCACCCCTGTTGGGAATTGAGGTGGATAAGCCATAGTGATGCTGTGGTACAAGCGAAAGTTTGTGAATCCCAACATAATTGTGTAAAACTCAACAAGTATAGACATAACTTTGAAATCGACTTCTGATTTTGCGTGTGGCTTGAATGGGTATTAATGTGGAACAAACCAAGTAACTTTTTGTCCTTTGATGTCAGCTTGAAAGTAGTAGCCTTTAATTGATATGAAGACTTTGCGAATAGCCTTGGCGGCTATGATATAGTGAAGGAACTCGACTGTCAAACGGCGACATAAGGCTGATTGTTCACGTGGGATTAGACGCAGCGATGGAAAGGTGCTGAAGAGGAACAGTAGAGTCAGGCAATCATCCAAATCTTTAACAGCATCAATGAAAGATGGGTAACGTTCCTCAACAATGTGGTCAATTTTAATCTCTGGATAGAGGGCCAGGCGGCGTTTTAAATTCCGGAAATCCTTGATTGCTCGATCTCGACCAGATTTCTTGGCGAAGATCTTGTAATTACGCAGTGTCCATACAATCGGCTCGTGCAACAAGAACCTGATGTCCTTGGCATGGTACAGGATCTTGATTTCCGATGAACCCTTCTGTGCTCTTCTTCTGTGTTTGGGCTCACGGGGGTAGACCCCTTTGATGATGCACAATCGACGGAAATCATTAAGAGACAACTAGAGTTTCTTGAGTGCAGCTTTTCGGGTGATATACTGAGCAGCTTCACCGGACTGATACTTTTTCGGGCGACGCATCTTATGCTATTTTTATAAATTTACTTCAAAATACTATGAATTATAATATTTTGAAAATCAAAATAAGCACGTTTTTTGGGTTCGCACAAAATAAAATAACTTTAAAAAACAACTAATTAATTAACAAACTTAATTCGCGCGTTTTTAAATAAAAAAAACCATTAAAACCATGGGCAATAAATTATGTTGTTAGTTCCACGCGTATTATTATCAAACTAAAAAAAAAAGTTTCTGTCAAAAATTGCAATACGTTTCTTGTAGGGAAATATTTCACAACTTGTAAAGTAAGGCGCTATTTTGGCGACACAGATTTCTCAGACATTGTATGGAAACGAAAACCAACTAGCAGTCCATACTTATTAGGTCCATGATATTATATATGTTGTATTTTAAGGGTAATGTTTTGTATTCGCAGAAAATATAGTAGAAGAAAGCGGATTTCTTATTTTGGAAAGATTTATTTATATATTTATGGTGGCATTGGTCAACATTCGCGGTGCAGGTTAAAATTGTCTAGAACAAGTATACTCTTTGTTAGGAATTTTAGTAGTTCGCTTGTAGATATATAGGTTTTCCAATAATGGTTTTAAAAAGGATAATTCTTTTGTTTGTGGAAGAATTTGCATCGTTCTTTTTTTTAAATTTGGGTAACTCTTAATTTTTATTTTATATGGTTTTCATCATATTTTTAATTTAATGTGCTTTTTTTTGTAATTTAAGAAAACAATCAACAAAAATAAAAATCATTGTGTCTTTTAATATTATCTTATGCATTTTTTAATATTAATAATGCCTTATTGGCATACGAAAACAATATTGAATCATGAAGCAAATTCAATCGACACCGATCTGCCCCTAATGGTCTACCTATACACAGTGACTATAGAAGTAATTTAAATACGAAAACCAACCACAATAACACCGAAAATAGAATCCTTAAAATACCAACCCCGAATACAAATTTTACACAGCGGGTACTCGAACGATCGCATTGATCGTGAGTATTTTCCTTGCAAGGACACTGACGTCATTATGACGTATTTATCTGTCCTAAAGTTGGGGGGTTGAACTATGACCCTCTTAAGTGTTTTGAACGCTTAGCCAAGGCTGCAAATATAGATCGCAATACTCCTTCTGTTCCATGCAGATCCTTGGAGCGTAGAGGCTGCGGCACCCCTTCGTCTTTAGAGTACCTGCCAGGCTTAGCATTGCCGATATTTTGTAAGCTGGCTTCTATCCAACCATGAATGTGGTTGAGATGGAAGTTGGAACTTGAGAGGACATAGATGTGCCTATCCTCCGCCTCCGGGTGGCAACCCGGGAACAATATGAATGGCAGGGAAATTGTTGTAAGTGAAATAGGAGGGAGTATCTGCAGCTGTACTTCCTTTCCTTGAAGTATTGATTACGTATGCAAGGTAAAACTTGTATGCGACAAAGAGAGGAAGGCTGGATGTGCGTATTTGGCTGTTTGCTTCTACCTTGGCAAATGGTTGAATGCGCATATCTAAGGCTGCCTGGCCTTGAGTATTGATGGTGCTCATCTGGAATTGACCTTATGGTTGCGAGGCTCCACCGGAAGCTTTATTTTGGTACCACGGGAGATGGTGCCCACCCAGGTGGCCGAGTCACTTGGGAGACTATCTATGAGAAAGTATCGTGGTTGCTGTATTTACTCCAAGCGGAAACATATGGCATCTGGTTATATTATCTACGGATTTTATTTCTAGATGCAAGAGGTGTTAGATAGACCTCGCCCCTCACCAAGGAGTGTGGACATGCCTCGACATGGTCCATAAAATTGGTACTAAGATTCTATCGCGAAGCCCAATTAAACTCTGAATGCGAGTAGGCTTAATTAAGGCTTAATTGCTAGGTGTCCACGTAAAGCCTATTTTCATCCTTTCAGTCGACATGTCGTGTAATGGACATTGTAAAATGCTTTCTTTGCAAGGACACAATGTCCACTACAATGTCACGAATTTGTGTGTCCTTGCAAAGACCAATTACAAGGACCGTGTAATGGTCCTTCCATGGTTGATGGGACACAAGGACCAAATTTTTTGACAAATGGTCCCAACAATGCAACAGCAAGAATTTCTGCCGGGACATTGTTGCTTGGAATGTCCACTTTTCAAGGTGGATTAGTTGTTAAATTTCAATGAGCTGCCAAAGTGAAATCAGATTTTGACAACCTGGGGTATATTTTGTAAGGTGATAGTTGATAGTTACAATTATTGCAAATTTGGTATTATGTAAGGTGATAATCACCGTGACTGTCGTCGTTTTGCGATGAACATCGGGTGACACCTATTTAGGTGTGCGCAACTGGAGGCCACTGGCTAGGGACCGGCCTAGCTGGCGAGGATTGTTGGTTGAGGCCGTGGTCCACAATGGACTGTCTGCGCCACCTTAAGTAAGTAACCTATTTAGGTGTCACATCCATACATTGTTGATTTCTGAGAAGTAATTTGATAATAATACAAAACTTAAAATTGAAAATATTACTTTACTGTTAAATAATTTCAAATTTAAATCATTTTAAATAATTTATTTGCATATTAATTCAAAAATAATAAAAAATCAACATTATAACATATAACGTAATTTAAAAAAACTGCATATTCCTGCCTTTAAGAAACCCGTCCACTGCTTGAAAGAAAAGAAAAAAAAAATGTTCCTTGGTGTTGTTTTAAACAAAACAAAAAGTTGTTTTATAAACAAATGTTAGTGTCTTTAAAAGTACTCACATTGTTTTTGTTCACAAGAAAACTAAATAAACACTTTCAAAATATAAACAACAAACAAATTTACTGATGAAGACTGAACCACCCGTAAGCATGTTCATATACTTATAAGTTCATATGTCAACATATACAGGGCAATTCACGTATGTTGTGCCAAAAAGCTAGAGCGTGTAGGTTAGGTTGAGACAAGAAAAAAATCGTATGGGAGGGGTCTATTCCCCTCCGTTTAGCCGGGAGGGGCAATTTTCTAAAAACATGACTTAAATTTGAAAACAAAAATTATTAAAAAAAACGGTAACTCCTACGATGCATGCTATACCTTTTTCGTGCTATACCTTTTTTTTGAAGCTAGAATGCTAATTCCAAAAATGCCTCTGTAGAACATCATAATAACACTATATACCAAGTGTTACCCAATGAAGACACACTTTTTAACTATAATGAATATATTTACTTTATTTTAAGAAAACTAAGACCACCTTGGTTAACGTCTCATCGTCAACTAACTCTGAATGCCAAAGAGATTGGTATAGATAACTCTCTTACATTCGGCCATCCTCAGAAGGAAACGACCTCGTTTCCTCGTCGTTGAATTGGTCTAATTCAGGGTCTATCTGGCACCAAGGTTTCATTTTATCCGAAGCGAAAACGGATTGGTAGAACCTTTTTTTTCTCTGCATTCTGGGAACGTCTTCAATGGCGGCATATCTGTCATTAGAAAGGACAGCAGAAACGATATATGGACCTCTGTATTTCTGTTCGAATTTGCATGATTCACCTGTTGGCGCCGATTCCACTGCAACAAGATCATCTTTTTTGTATGTTGTTGCTTTCCTTAATCGAAGATCGTACCTCTGCTTCCATTTGATCTTTTGGTCCTCTATTCGCTCGGAGGCAAATTTTCGATTTTCTGTCAACGATGTATTCTCCCGAGTTTTAACATCTTGAAACACAAGAAGCAGCTTGTTTTGAAGAATATCCCTAGGTTTAAAATCGAAAAGGATCTCGTTTGGGCTTTTCCTTGAGGTGTTATTTGCGGAGTTATTTATTGACCATTGAATATTCCTAAGAGTCTTATCCCAGTCTCGTCCAGTGTCTTTTTCAGTCATAGTAGTATTTGAGCTCAAAAGCGTTCTATTGGTACGCTCAACTCCCCCATTAGCCCTAGGTGCGCGTACAGCCTTTTTTTATGTGAAGAATGTTATTTTCAATACAGCAACTTTCTTTTTTCAGACCCCTCTGTCAATAAATAATAAGTTGAATAGTAGAACAATAACGATGACTCTAGTATTAAGATTCTATAACACGATATAACACCATTAGGATTGAGTCAAATTAAGTTTTTACTTGCGATTATAGGTACTATAAGGCAAGTTATGGATTCGTGCAGAAAAAAAAATTTAAAAATAACAATCACACATGACATTACGATGATGGAGAAGTCGAAAAAAGTGGGTCTGGGAATTCCGTCCGTCTGTCTGTCTGTCTGTCTGTCTGTATGTCTGTTCGCGCATCTGGAGGCTGAACGGGTGGGCCGATTTGTTTCAAATTTGGTATTTAGGATTTATTTGGCCGTCCCTCGGAACATATTTTTTATTTTTGCTCTAGGTCCAAAAATAACGGCACCTGCCATACAATCTTGAAGACAAAAATTGATTTTCCCAAAAACGGCTCTAACGATTTTGATAAAACTTTCAGAATGCTATTTTTGCAAGAAAATCTATCTTTTGGTTTGAAATTTTTTTTCAAAATTTGTCTAATAACGGTACCTCTCATATAACCAGTATTTTCAAATCAAGTTTTCTCGTAAACTATACATTCGATTTCAATAAAATTTTGGGCACAGGAAGTCACTCATAATTTTATTAATATGACATTTAAAAATTTTCAAAAACTTTTTTTTTTGATTTTTTATAATTTTTTCAAAAAAAATTTTGGTTTTCGAAATATGTTGAAAACGGGTACATTGATTTTTTTTTTAAATTATTTTTCAAATGTAAACTACAGATTGCCATATATTTGCATACTCAAATAAATTTCAAAATATTTTTTGAAAAAGTTTTTCAAAAATAACCTTTAAAAAAAAAACTGGTCCAACGATTTTCAATATTTTTTTTTCCTAGATTGACGTATAGCTTTGAAATTTTATTGCATACTTAGTTTTTTTGAGAAAACTCTTAAACTAATTTAAAAAATAAAAGAATTTTCGAAATTATTTATTTTAATATCCATATATGCAGCCACTACGCAATTTATTGAACATAAGAGCAAGTTCGTGCGACCCAGTCGTGCATTTTATTTACCTGGGTTAAGGTGTTTTAAAAAAACTTTATTCAATTTTAACTTATTACTAACTTATTACAACCTTATTCGATCGCGTCCGAAAATTGAATGCCAATATTCTTGACTTGAATTAGTCATTTTCAAAAAGATACATAATTTGACTTGCAATCATCCGATGTGAGTCTATCTTAAAAAGAAATCCCACGACTTTGGATGTCTGTGGAATTTCATAACATCCGAGAGAAAGTTTATGTCTGGTGAGTATAAAAAAAATGGGGTACGGATTGCTTTGACTGAATCATGCAAAAATGGGGTTGTTAACTCCCCTCTCACCTCTGCAGTGATAGTCCCGATCGCTCATTAATATATTTCCTTGTTTCTTCTAAACATTTTAGTGTTGCCATCTCAAAATCTTTTTTACATTTTTCTTGTTGTCTTATTTTTACAATCTTAAGTATTTTAATAATTATATAAATGCTTAATACAATTACAATATTTAAAGTTATACCCCACAATACAGGGTGTTCCTTTATATCTTCAATATATGGTCTCACCATATCAATATTTGAAAATTTTAATTTTTCGTCATCAGACTCTAAATATTTCAAAATGGTTATCTCTAATCTCATTTTAACATGTTTAATTATTTTCGTTCTTTTGTTTTCGTACTGTTTAAAATTTATTGTTACATTATTTTCAAATTGAACAAGATATGTTCCTATGTAAACCTTATTATTTATTGTGGTGTCTCCACTTTCAAAAAATAATTTCATCTTTAATTACTTTAACAGTTGGGTTATTTTCTTTGATCTTATGGCAGTTGGCCTTATTATTATTTAACAAGTCTGTAAGACAATTTGTTTCATTATTTACTTTACAATATATATCATTTAACTCTAATTTACAATTTGCCATTTTATATCTTTGATTATATAATACGACTTGGTTAGGTATTGGTAGTTTACCATCGCCTACATTTATACTCTCTATGATGAATTTACTATTTATTTCTTTGACAATTGGGTACTCAATATAAATCTTTATTATTTCTTTATTTTGTACTATCTTAAATTCTGACGCATCTAAAGCATCTGTTATTGATATTGGCAATTTTTCGGTTTGAATGTTTAAAATAACTGTATTTAAAATTCTATTTTTGCTTAAGTTAATGGTGTTTATAATTTCTCTCAAGTCTTCAATTATAAGTTTCAAAATTAAATCGTCTTCTCTATCAATACTGTTATCTTCACTATTAAGTTTCTCTATTGCTTTAAATATCTGTGAGTTTGTTTGGTATTGTTTATTATTGGATTCTATAAGCTCTTGTAATTTTGTTTCGATTCTAATTTTGTCGTCATGGTCTGGGCTTCCTGATATCCATTTCCATATTGTTCCTAGCTCATTGATCCCCCTTCTGAATCTTTCTCTAATTATTAATTGATCGAGTAATTTCTCTGCTGTTTAAAAATTTGTTAGCATAGCTCTAGTTAACCTTGAGCTTTTATCTCTTATCTCTTCAAGAATAGTCTTGTAATATTTTAAATTTATGGTGTGAAAAATTTCACCTGTGTTTTTATACAATGCGGCAGGTCCGTCCTCTATGAGAATGTATTCCTCCGTACTATAATTAATTCTATGGACTTGAGCAGTCGTTGTGGCAAGTAATGCCGAAAATATCAGTATGATGGCAATAGTCATCTGAAAGCAAACGTGTGTTTTATCTATTTAATATTTTATTTTTTTTATATTGTCTTTATGTATTATTCTATCTTTACTGTCTATTATAATTCTTCCCCTGTCCTCTTTTACTATTCTTTTTTTATATAAAGGTTTAACTTTACCCTGTCTACGTGTTGATTTTTAGTGAACTTTTTGTCCCGTTTTAAATTTTATTTCTGTTCTATTTTTATTAAAATATGAAAGAGTTTTATCTTGAGTTTCTTTTAATACAACTGTCAAATGTGCATGCTTTTCAAAATTATGAAAAACGTTTATGGGTTGAAGGTTGATTACCGAACGAATAGATTCATTATATTTTTGTACGACAAATGGCATTATAGCCTTAGTTTCCGCATGAATTTCCGTTTTTGTTATACGGATCAGTTCTGTCATTGTGCTATGCACTCTTTACCATTTTTACTTGCGATTATAGGTACTATAAGGCAAGTTATGCATTCGTCGAAAAAAAAAGTTTTGAGATAACAATCAAACATGACATTACGATGATAGCGAAGACGAAAAAAGATGGTCTAAAAATTCTGTCCGTCTGTATGTCTGTCTGTCTGTCTGTCTGTCTGTCTGTCTGTCTGTCTGTCTGTATGAAGATCACAGCCCAAACGGGTGGGCCGAATTGCTTCAAACTTGGTATATAGACTTTTTTAGGTATTGTGCAGAAAGGAAATTGAAATTTTTTTTTTAGCTCAAAAAATAACGGTACCTGCCATACAACCGTTACGTTAAAGCTTATTTTTCTCAAAAACGGCTCTAACGATTTCGATTTAAAAAAATCAGTGTTGGTTTTTAGGTACGACCAATCATATGGCTGAAAAAAAAATTTTAAAAAATGGCTAAGAACGGTACTTTCCATAGGACCGTTTTTTTTGCTTTCGACTAACTCGAAAACGACTCAACCGATTCTTTCGAAATTTCACACACATATAGCTGTAGGTAGCTCAATTTGTATTGCATACCAATATTTTTGAAAAATATTTTTTTGTATTTTTAAAAGCATTTTAAAAAAAAAAATTTTTAAAATTAATATTTTGAAAACTGCTTATTAAATTTTTTTCTAAAAATTTTAAATAAATGTATTTGCTGAATACCTATAAATTGGCGTTTTTAAATTTTTTTTAAAAATTTTTTTCAAAAAGTTTTTCAAAAAAAACTTTTTTTCTCAAAAACCGCTCCACAGATTTTTATAAATTTATTCTCATAAATTCAAATTTACCCAAGAAATAAAATGGCGTACTTTTTTTTCAGCTCAAATTAGTTTAAGTATTTATTTAAGAATTTTGAAAAATTTATTTTTATCAAAATCTCAAACCCTTAGACCACTGTCACACATTAGAGCAAGTTCGTGCGACCAAGTCGTGCATTTTATTTGCTGTGATTTGGAGGAACCTTTTCATGTTTGATACCAAGTCTTTCTAAATCTAGCTTTGCTGAAGGGGTACAAAGTGTCTTTTCGTTGTCAGATATCAGAACCTCAACATTACCGAATGTTGGTATTGTTTTGATTAGTTTGTCCTTTGCGTCAATTTTATTTTCAATATGTCTTACTATGAGAAACTTTGAAAAAGAGTCTATCATGGTCAAAAATTGATCATTATCTATATAGTAGATGTCTGCGTGTATGCGCTCCCCCTCTTTCTTCGGAATTGAAGCCTCTCCGATTTTATACTGAATTGGATGCCTATCATACTTATTTTCCTTGCAAACTGAACAACCTTTTGTGTAAGCTAATAATTCTTTATAACACTCTGGCCAATAATATTTGCTTGATATTTGCTTAAAGTTTTCCCTAGAATCACGGTGTGCTCTGTCGTGTTCACTCTTAATTATTAAGACCTGTGCATCTTTATCAATGACATCTTCTACCAAATTGGCTACGTAAGCAAAATTTGTTGTTGGGTATTCTAATAATAGCTGTTCCTTTATTTTAAACAATATTTCTTCTGTTGTATGTATTGCATTTAAACCATTCTTAATAACTTCCTTTAATTTGTTAAAAATACCATCATCCTTATAAATAACAGTATGTCGCCAGTATCCTGTATGTACTTGTTTGCTAACTATACTATTTTGATTTCCTATTTGAAATATTAATTGATTTTTAAATCTGTTAATTTAATTTCTTCAACTGGACTACTTTGAGTACTATGTACCTTTGCTTAATCCGATTTTATCATGTTCAACTCCTGTCTACTAAGAGTATCTGCGACTACATTCTCTTTTCCAGGTTTATAGGTTATCACTGGAGCGTATTTTTTTATGAAAGCCTTCCATCGTTTCAACTTTGCGTTTGGGTTCTTATCTGACATAGCGAATGTCAATGGTTGGTGGTCCGTATATATATGGATGCCACTTGTACCATAGAGGTAATTCCTCAAATTGTTTAAACTCCACACAATAGCTAGCAATTCTTTTTCATTGGTAGCGTAACTCTCTTCAGTTTTGCTCAAAGTTCTACTAATAAAGGTAATAGGTTTTTTATTCTGGCTAAGTACTGCGCCCAGCCATAGGCGCAGTACTTAGGTTACTAGCATCAGTGGTTAATTCGAAAGGTTTGCTGAAATCTGGCTGATTCAACACTATCTCCTCTATAAGCTTATCTTTCAATAATTGGAATGCCTTTTTACCTTCTGCGTCTAATTGTATGTCTATCCGCTTGCTACTTAACTTTTCATTCCCTCTTAAATATTTGGTATAAGTCCCTTACTTATCATTACATAATTGCGAATGAATTTTCTGTAATAACCAGATAGTCCTAAAAAACTTCTTAGCTGACGTAAAGTCTTGGGTTCGGGATATTCCTTAATTGATTTCACCTTATCCGGGTGTGTCTTAATGTGATTGTAAGAAACGACGCACAGTGGTTTCATTTGTATGGGAAGGGTGGTCAAAACTCAAATATTCATTTTAAATGATAGAAAATAAAACAAATTAGTTAAAAAAGTGATTCATTTTAAATTTGTTTTAATTTTATAAACGATTAAGAAAATAAATTCAATATATTTTAAATATTTTTGAACAATGTCGATTTTTTTTAATTGTATTCCTTAGAAATTAAAAAGTCTGAAGTAAGGAGTAATCTATTCAATAAGTCAGTGTTGGTTGACAGCTTTAATATTGTTCGTGTGTTGTTCGAGCCTTTGCTTTAAGAACCTTTGCATAATTGAAAAAAATATCAAATTCATTGTTTTGGTTTACTAAGTTCCTGATAACAACTTGGTACTGATGTTCCGAAATTTTCACTCAACCAAAAGTTTCAATGCATTATTTGAATTTGAATCAAGTATTGTTTTACTTGGAGATTGTCTGTAGACTGGCAGTGTTTAAAAACACAAGCAATAATCTTCATCGACTTCAACGATGTTAGTAAATTCGGCTCTTCTTAGTTCTAGACGAGCTTTCCAAAAATGGTGGAGACTTTTTCTCTTCTGTTTGATCATCCAATAAAGTGAAGTCTTTTATAAAATATTTGTAGATAAAAATACGTTTCTATGAAATTCTTTTTTTTTTAATTTGGTAAGTTTCCTCAAAGTAGTATCTACCTGCTTTATAAATTTTGACAAAACTGCGACCTTTCTTCGCCATAAGACAAATATTCAAAATATCAATAAGCTTGATCATATTGCTGGAATTTAAGAAAAGTGGAAAACAGTGTCTTACCTCGGGTCAAAATTTTACGATTTGCGCAAATTTGCGCAAAAAAAGTAGTATATATTCCTAAAGAAGGAAAATAGCCCTAAATTATCCTGTATAAATTATCCTGGGATTTTATGGGAATTTGATGTTTCGGCTCTTCAGAAAAATACGAAATATGAAAAAAACACAAATTATGCACCATTTACAATAGAGGTCCTAAGAAAAAATACACATGATTTTTTTAAGAAAATTGTTTGAAAGTTACAGGAATACATTATTTTATTATTCACATTACCTTTTTTCAAAATTAACTTTAAACAGCAGACAAAAATGGTTAAACCACAATGTCGTTTTTTCAAATTAGCGCTTTATGCTAAACTGTTAAAAACACTCAAGTTCGTGACGCGATAGACTGCCAACAAATAATTTTATAAGAAAAACCTCACTGCCACTTTATTGTCCCGTTATCATAGATAGTTATTGCATTTAAAAAAATTAGTTTGTTGGAACTTGAATTTTTGACTTTTGGCCTATGGGAGAAACCACTGTGCGACGTCCCAAGGAAATCAACTTCTTCCATGAAATATTTACTTTTTTCACTTTTTTCACTACTTATACATATTAGCTTCGGATAAATTCCTGATTATTAATTCTCCGAAAATATAATCACATCGTCTAAGGAGACATGGCAAAATTTGCCAATATACTGCCTGAGTATATCGTCCATAGCTCTCTGAAATATCTCCGGAGCATTTTTGAGCCCAAATGGCATGCGATTGAACTCATATTTACCATTGTTAACTGAGAATGCAGTTTTTGGCCTATCTTCATCTTGTAAAAGGATTTGATGAAATCCCGATTGCAAGTCTAAAGTAGAAAGGTATTTTGATTTACCTAAATTTGACAAAATACCTGAAGTTTCTGCCATTGGATATTTATCTGATTTGGTAAATGAATTAAGCTTTTTGTAATCAATGACCATACGCAACTTTTTTGTCCCATCCTCATTGAATCCCTTTTTGTCAACGACCCAAACTGGACTGTTGTATGCACTTCTACTTGGTCTAATAATATAATTTTCTATCAAAGTCTGCACTTCTCTGTTAACAAACCCTGCAGCGGATTGCGGATAAGGATAGGCTCTCTGCCAAACCGGATCCTCGTGTATTGTATTTATGCAACACTTAACGTTCGTATTGTACAGTATATAATTTGGTTTCTCTGTAAAAATGCCCTGAAATCTTTTAAGTATATCTCTCAATTTTTCTTGATACTCCACTTGCACATGAGTTTTGATCTCTAAACTGTTTAATAACTTGTCATCATAAATCAAAGGTACTACACCACCCTTATACTCTAAAACGTTTTCCTTAATGTTTATGTTACCTTGAACTTTTCTTAAAGTCTTTATACCTATAATTGCATCATAATCCTTGAGTTCTTTTAACTCATAAAATGTTTCCCAATTCCCGAATATATTCAACGTCTGATAACTATCTATAACGCTACTACCATGAACACTATTTACTCTACTTATATTTTCCAGTTTCTTACTTTTATTATTATCTGGTTTGACATAATTATGTGTCGCACCTGTATCGATTAATATATTGTATATTTGACCTGTCGCATAGTTTGTTCTTCTGATTGTAGGCAGGTCGTGCTTTACTCTAAAAAAGAATCACGTTCGTTTAAGTGATTCATTCTTGGGTTTTTATTTAGAGGTTGTTGGTCACTATTAGGCCTATCTCTTTGAAAAGGATTATTATTGTTTCTTATTTCATTATTAAAATGCTGATCTCTATACTGGTTCAGATTATTGCTCCTATTGAAATTGTTGTTATTAAAACGCATTCCCGGCCTATAATTTCCACTGCTCATATCCATCCTTTGTGGTGGTGCATTATTATGTCTCTGTAAACTTCTTTCTGGATTTACAGATGGCCTGGACACGCTTTGAGGGAAATTTATTCGTGGCGTATATTGCCGTGGTTGTGGGTGTAATACACCAAAAGGTCTTGTAGTATGACGTTCCATAAAATTTGGTTGTCTAAACCTATTGTGTTGGTTAACTTCAATTTCTTGGGCTCTTGCTAGAGCGTTATGGAGATCCCCTGGATTCAGAGAAAACACTATATTACTCATTGGTTAATTCAATCTATTTATAAAAACCCTAAGCGCATTTTCCCTCGCGAAGCACTCGGTCTCTGAAGTTCGTGGACCATACCTCATTATTGTTTTGTTTATGATAAGCGTAAGTAACTTGCTTACCTCATCATAATGCTCCTGAAGAGATCGTTTCCCTTGCCTCAAATTACTTAATTCTGTTTACAGCATATGAATGGGCCGCTTATCATCATAGGTTAAATCTTAACGACCTATTATTGCATCTATGTGCAATGGAGTTCCGTGTGATGTAAGAACATCATTAGCCCTACCAACAACTTTGTTCCTAATTATATTCACCGCAGTGTAGTAATTGCTACTACCTTTTTCTAAAATATAAACTTTCATACAGTTTATAACAGAAGTTCTCCAACTAATGTATTGTTCATTTTAAAATGTTGTTAGGCTTTTAGCTAGGTCTAAATTAGCTTTTGAAGCAACTTTGGTGTCTATTTGAACATCTTCGTAAGGCTCAATATTGTCAGAAGGCGTAAGCCTTTGTAAAGCTAACGTTAAATCAGCCAATCTTGACGTTAGTTGTTCAGTTTGTTCGGTAACAACTCGTGCAACCATTTCGGAAATTTTCACTCTTTATTAAAATAATCAAGGGAAATTATAATTACACCAAATTTAATTTTAATATCGATACTTATAAAAAGTTTAAATTTGGATTTCAATGTTTTTTTGTTTTTAATCCAATCTAACTTTTTCCTAATATAATTTTTTTATAATTACTCTTACTTCTATTCTTTATCAGCTTCTTCTGCAAAATATTTGGGTGTTGGGTGTTGTATTGTTGCTTGATTTGTTTTTTTGTAAGTAGTGTTTTTTTTTTAAGTAATGTTTTTTTTTTAATTAACGTTCGTTGGAGCATGCAACAGTGATAATTTCAAAGAATTTCACCTTAACGTTGCTGCCCTTTATTTTTTACAATGTAAGTTTTCGTTGGAATTTTTTGCACTAAATATTTTCTTAATTATTGTTTCCTTGGTTTTCTTCCAAAACTTTTTTATTTATTTACATAGCTAAAGACTAGCTTCAGATATAAGTACTTATGTCTATAATAAGAGTACAATTATATAATTGAATACAAGTTTGACTGAAATTTAGATGAAAAATTTAACGATTGGTCAAATAATTTATTACATCTATTATTGAGAAGATTAAATAATTCAAACATTTTGTTTAAAGGAGAAAATCGTTCATAATTAGTACGACAGTTTGGGACATTTATGCAGCTAGGTTGATTCCTTAAGTTTCTTTGAGGAATATTAAAATTTATTCGAGACAAAAGGTACAAAGAGTCTATGTTACCATTTATTAATTTAACGATAAAAACAAAACTTAAATAAGAACGTCTATTCACAAGGGATGGCAAATCAATTAGTTTCAGTCGACTGATGTATGCGGGAAGCTCGTAAGGATTTTCCCAACCTAAGCCCCGCATGGCAAATCGCAGAAATCTTTTTGGAACACGTTCTAACCTTAATATATGGCATTCGTAATGGGGTGACCAAACCTGGCAAGCATATTCAAGAATGGGACGAACAAATGTTATAAAAAGCTGTTTTGTAACAAAAGGATCTGAAAATTGCAGTGACTATCTCTTAATCCAGCCTAGAATTGAATTGGCTCTATTTGATATGGAGTTGATGTGCTGAATAAATTCAAGCTTTCGATCTAATATGACGCCAAGAACATTAACGTTTTCCATACAAGATAGGGAAATTCCATTTAACGAATAATAAAATGGAGTTACTAAAAGTTTTCTTGTGAGGCTCATAAAATTACATTTATTTATATTAAGAGACAAGCAATTACGAACACACCAGTCAAAAAACGAATTAAGGTCGGATTGCAACATTTCACAATCACTAATACTAGAAATAGTTTTAAAAATTGTCACATCATCCGCGTAAATGAGGCATTTAGAATACTTCAAGATAGATGGTAAGTCATTAATAAATAAAATAAAAAGTAGAGGTCCTAAATGGCTACCTTGTGGTATTCCAGAGTTAACTGTAAAATAATTTGATGGACAATCGCTAAACAACACTGCATAAGATCTGTTTAATAAATAAGATTGAAGACACATAACAAAATGTTCGCTAAAACCAAGATTTCTTAGCTTTTTTAGCAAGATCTTATGGGAGAGTTTATCAAATGCTTTACTTAAGTCCGTAAAGACGCAGTCAATTACTTTCTTTTTCTTAAATGCATCAATGCAAAGTTCGGTTAGCTCCATAAGAAACGTTACAGTAGAGCGACCTTTTGTAAAGCCATGTTGATTCGGAACACTGACTGGTTTGACATAGAAACACAGAGATTCACAAATAATAGCTTCAAAAAGCTTCGGAATAACCGATAGTTTGGCTATAGGCCTATAGTTTTGAATTTCGTCTTTTTTACCTTTTTTGTGTAAAGGGATTATGAAGGATTTTTTCCAAATACACGGAAATTGACAAGAAAACAGAGAACAATTAAAGAGAGTGGATAAGGGTAAAAGCAAATTGTTTGTGCATTTTTTTAAAATAATAGAAGGTATACCATCCGGACCTGGTTTACAATTCTCGTCAAGATTAGATATGAACTTAGTAATGTTATCAGAATTAATATTGAAGTTTATATCATTCAAGTAAGAGAATGATTTCAAAAAGCCAACATTTTCGCTATTTTCGTCAAGTATATCACAGTTCGAAGTATCACAGTTTAAAGTATCACAGATGTTAGTATCACAGTTAAAGGCACTTTGAAAAAAGTCTGCAAACAATTGTGTAATAACACGAGGGTCATGACTAGATATATCATTTGACTTAAGAACAGACGGATATGGACAAGACTTCCTTTTACTATTTATAAAGTTCCAAAAATATTTTGGATTCATTTTAAGATCTCTTTGTACCTTCTGCAGATAATTCAAATATTTTAAACTTGAAGATCTATTGAAATTTTCACGAGCACGGCAAAAGTTTTCAAAGTCTGCTTCACTTCGAGATATGTAATTTATAAACTGACCAAAACTTGTTTCTGAGGTTCTTAAGGCTTTTAATTTCACTATCATACCAATCTGGAACTGATGATCTCGATTTTACAGTAGTTAGAGGTACAGATTTTAAAAAACAATCAAACAAGACATTATAAAATTCAAAGACCATAGTGTTCACAGTTAAACAATTATTGAGATATGACCAATCAACTTGTGACAGCAGCATATTTAATTTGTTAAAATTTGTCTTTTTAAAATTAAAAGTGTAAAAGTTTTCATTAAGGTCAGAATGAAATATTAAATCAAAAGAAAGAGAAAAAGATAAAGATGGATGATGGTTATCATCAACTACTAAAGGATCTGTTGATTTTTCCACAACAATATCTTCATCACAGCTTGCGAAAACTAGATCCAAAATTCTTCGATTGCAATTAGAAACATCGTTAAATTGGTGTAGTCCAAGTAAAATCGCCGAGGCAAATCAGCTCGTCGTTATATTCTTATAATTCATTGATATAGTTAATTAATTCAAAAGCTTTATCATAAACATCACAGCGACTTCCTGGAACTATATATACAGTAACAAGGTAAATGTTTTTGTTACTTAAAGATATTTTAACGCAGAGAAATTCATTGTCAAGGGCTACAGGAACATGTACTGGCGTAGATATGAAGGACGATCTTACAGCAATCAAGATTCCACCTCCCACGGTATCTATATTCGGATCTGAATACCGGTCCCGTCTAAAAACATTAAATGTGCTATCATAAAGTTCACAGTCATTGATACCAGCATACAGCCATGTTTCGGTGAGGGAAATAACGTCATAAGAGCAGGTTATTGATGAAAAGAAGACCTTATTGGTCTTTGTCCGAAGTCCTCTCACATTTTGATAGACAAAATTTATTAGTGGCGACGATTTGCATGTCTTGTCAGTGTGTTTTGAAAAGGGCGAATATTATTCCTTTTGTTTACAAATTCATGAATAATTATATTATCCGGCCATAATGATTTTTCAAGTAATTGATTGAATATTTCCTGGGTAACATACAATTTAAAGGATGTGTAGTCATTACTTTTTGTTTGAAGTCGTTCAATTTTTAATTTAGCATTTGAGAACAAGGAAGTGACGAATTTACAAATATTTTCGCAGTTTGTGGCTGGATCAAAGTTGGATAAAAATAAGCATTTAAATCTTTGTGCTGCCTTAAGTTGGACTTCATTAATCGAGCTTGAATTTGAAGACGATGATATCAAAGACTTAGTTGGTAAGTTTGGTGAAATTAGATGTGTTTGTGATGATGGATTAACTGATAGCAAAGCAGTTGCGATATCTGTTGTTTTTGTTGTATTAGTAGGTAAGGTAAACGAAAAAGATGGAGCTATTTTAGTTGAACTTGAATTGGCAAGTTTTGGAGCTGATGTCGATGGAAGAAGAGTTTGAGGAATTGCAGAATCCTCATTAAAATTAAAATTAGTCAATTTACGAGTAAGTGAATCAAATATTGACTTAGCCTTTTTTTTCATCGAAGGATTTTGGATAGAGCTTTCTGCATCTAATTCCTCACTTTTTCGTTTCGATGATTTTTTTGCCTTTATGATGGTCGTGGTATTTTTGATTTTTGTATTATTTCTGGTTTGTCTTTTAACGCTTTGTGGTTGCATATCGTGCGTTTGAGAAACAGAGGTTAATGTTTCAACTTGCTTAGCCAAATTCAGCAACTGGTCATGTAGAATCTCAAGATTTTTTCTGTTGTCTAGCACGTCACGAGAGATATTTGTAAGAACAAACGGGTCACATTCGTTGCAGAAATAGTAAAACGATTTTCTGTCCTTAAATAGCTTAATTGTGCTGAAAGGAGCGTCGATACTTGTGACGTGTTAGACAACAGAAAAAATCTTGAGATACTACATGAAAAAAAATTTCAAACCAAAAGATAGATTGTCTTGCAAAAATAGCATTCTGAAAGTTTTATCAAAATCGTTAGAGCCGTTTTTGAGAAAATCAATTTTTGTCTTCAAGATTGTATGGCAGGTGCCGTTATTTTTGGACCTAGAGCAAAAATAGAAAATATGTTCCGAGGGACGGCCAAATAAATCCTAAATACCAAATTTTAAGCAAATCGGCCCACCCGTTCAGCCTCCAGAGGCGCGAACAGACAGACAGACGGACGGAATTTCCAGACCCACTTTTTTCGACTTCTCCATCATCGTAATGTCATGTGTGATTGTTATCTCAAATTTTTTTTTCTGCACGAATCCATAACTTGCCTTATAGTACCTATAATCGCAAGTAAAAATTGAACGACTTCAAACAAAAAGTAATGACTACACATCCTTTAAATTGTATGTTACCCAGGAAATATTCAATCAATTACTTGAAAAATCATTATGGCCGGATAATATAATTATTCATGAATTTGTAAACAAAAGGAATAATATTCGCCCTTTTCAAAACACACTGACAAGACATGCAAATCGTCGCCACTAATAAATTTTTTCTATCAAAATGTGAGAGGACTTCGGACAAACCCCAATAAGGTCTTCTTTTCATCAATAACCTGCTCTTATGACGTTATTTCCCTCACCGAAACATGGCTGTATGCTGGTATCAATGACTGTGAACTTTATGATAGCACATTTAATGTTTTTAGACGGGACCGGTATTCAGATCCGAATATAGATACCGTGGGAGGTGGAATCTTGATTGCTGTAAGATCGTCCTTCATATCTACGCCAGTACATGTTCCTGTAGCCCTTGACAATGAATTTCTCTGCGTTAAAATATCTTTAAGTAACAAAAACTTTTACCTTGTTACTGTATATATAGTTCCAGGAAGTCGCTGTGATGTTTATGATAAAGCTTTTGAATTAATTAACTATATCAATGAATTATAAGAATATAACGACGAGCTGATTTGCCTCGGCGATTTTACTTGGACTACACCAATTTAACGATGTTTCTAATTGCAATCGAAGAATTTTGGATCTAGTTTTCGCAAGTTGTGATGAAGATATTGTTGTGGAAAAATCAACAGATCCTTTAGTAGTTGATGATAACCATCATCCATCTTTATCTTTTTCTCTTTCTTTTGATTTAATATTTCATTCTGACCTTAATGAAAACTTTTACACTTTTAATTTTAAAAAGACAAATTTTAACAAATTAAATATGCTGCTATTACAAGTTGATTGGTCATATCTCAATAATTGTTTAACTGTGAACACTATGGTCTTTGAATTTTATAATGTCTTGTTTGATTGTTTTTTAAAATCTGTACCTCTAACTACTGTAAAATCGAGATCATCAGTTCCAGATTGGTATGATAGTGAAATTAAAAGCCTTAAGAACCTCAGAAACAAGTTTTGGTCAGTTTATAAATTACATATCTCGAAGTGAAGCCGACTTTGAAAACTTTTGCCGTGCTCGTGAAAATTTCAATAGATCTTCAAGTTTAAAATATTTGAATTATCTGCAGAAGGTACAAAGAGATCCTAAAATGAATCCAAAATATTTTTGGAACTTTATAAATAGTAAAAGGAAGTCTTGTCCATATCCGTCTGTTCTTAAGTCAAACGATATATCTAGTCATGACCCTCGTGTTATTACACAATTGCTTGCAGACTTTTTTCAAAATGCCTTTAACTGTGATACTAACATCTGTGATACTTTAAACTGTGATACTTCGAGCTGTGATATACTTGACGAAAATAGCCAAAATGTTGGCTTTTTGAAATCATTCTCTTACTTGACTGATATAAACATCAATATTAATTCTGATAACATTGCTAAGTTCATATCTAATCTTGACGAGAATTGTAAACCAGGTCCGGATGGTATACCTTCTATTATTTTAAAAAAATGCGCAAATAATTTGCTTTTACCCTTATCCACTCTCTTTGATTGTTCTCTGTTTTCTTGTCAATTTCCGTGTATTTGGAAAAAATCCTTCATAATCCCTTTACATAAAAAAGGTTAAAAAGACGAAATTCAAAACTATAGGCCTATAGCCAAACTATCGGTTATTCCGAAGCTTTTTGAAGCTATTATTTGTGAATCTCTGTGTTTCTATGTCAAATCAGTCATTGTTCCGAATCAACATGGCTTTACAAAAGGTCGCTCTACTGTAACGTTTCTTATGGAGCGAACCGAATTTTGCATTGATGCATTTAAGAAAAAGAAAGTAATTGACTGCGTCTTTACGGACTTTAATAAGGCATTTGATAAACTCTCCCATAAGATCTTGCTAAAAAGCTAAGAAATCTTGGTTTTAGCGACAATTTTGTTATGTGGGCTCAATCTTATTTATTAAACAGATCTTATGCAGTGTTGTTTAGCGATTGTCCATCAAATTATTTTACAGTTAACTCTGGAATACCGCAAGGTAGCCATTTAGGACCTCTACTTTTTATTTTATTTATTAATGACTTACCATCTATCTTGAGGTATTCTAAATGCCTCATTTACGCGGGCGGATGATGTTACAATTTTTAAAACTATTTCTACTATTAGTGATTGTGAAATGTTGCAATCCGACCTTAATTCGTTTTTTGACTGGTGTGTTCGTAACTGCTTGTCTCTTAATATAAATAAATGTAATTTTATGAGCCTCACAAGAAAACTTTTAGTAACTCCATTTTATTATTCGTTAAATGGAATTTCCCTATCTTGTATGGAAAACGTTAATGTTCTTGGCGTCATATTAGATCGAAAGCTTGAATTTATTCAGCACATCAACTCCATATCAAATAGAGCCAATTCAATTCTAGGCTGGATTAAGAGATAGTCACTGCAATTTTCAGATCCTTTTGTTACAAAACAGCTTTATATAACATTTGTTCGTCCCATTCTTGAATATGCTTGCCAGGTTTGGTCACCCCATTACGAATGCCATATATTAAGGTTAGAACGTGTTCCAAAAAGATTTCTGCGATTTGTCATGCGGGGCTTAGGTTGGGAAAATCCTTACGAGCTTCCCGCATACATCAGTCGACTGAAACTAATTGATTTGCCATCCCTTGTGAATAGACGTTCTTATTTAAGTTTTGTTTTTATCGTTAAATTAATAAATGGTAACATAGACTCTTTGTACCTTTTGTCTCGAATAAATTTTAATATTCCTCAAAGAAACTTAAGGAATCAACCTAGCTGCATAAATGTCCCAAACTGTCGTACTAATTATGAACGATTTTCTCCTTTAAACAAAATGTTTGAATTATTTAATCTTCTCAATAATAGATGTAATAAATTATTTGACCAATCGTTAAATTTTTCATCTAAATTTCAGTCAAACTTGTATTCAATTATATAATTGTACTCTTATTATAGACATAAGTACTTATATCTGAAGCTAGTCTTTAGCTATGTAAATAAATAAAAAAGTTTTGGAAGAAAACCAAGGAAACAATAATTAAGAAAATATTTAGTGCAAAAAATTCCAACGAAAACTTACATTGTAAAAAATAAAGGGCAGCAACGTTAAGGTGAAATTCTTTGAAATTATCACTGTTGCATGCTCCAACGAACGTTAATTAAAAAAAAAACATTACTTAAAAAAAAACACTACTTACAAAAAAACAAATCAAGCAACAATACAACACCCAACACCCAAATATTTTGCAGAAGAAGCTGATAAAGAATAGAAGTAAGAGTAATTATAAAAAAAATATATTAGGAAAAAGTTAGATTGGATTAAAAACAAAAAAACATTGAAATCCAAATTTAAACTTTTTATAAGTATCGATATTAAAATTAAATTTGGTGTAATTATAATTTCCCTTGATTATTTTAATAAAGAGTGAAAATTTCCGAAATGGTTGCACGAGTTGTTACCGAACAAACTGAACAACTAACGTCAAGATTGGCTGATTTAACGTTAGCTTTACAAAGGCTTACGCCTTCTGACAATATTGAGCCTTACGAAGATGTTCAAATAGACACCAAAGTTGCTTCAAAAGCTAATTTAGACCTAGCTAAAAGCCTAACAACATTTGAAAATGAACAATACATTAGTTGGAGAACTTCTGTTATAAACTGTATGAAAGTTTATATTTTAGAAAAAGGTAGTAGCAATTACTACACTGCGGTGAATATAATTAGGAACAAAGTTGTTGGTAGGGCTAATGATGTTCTTACATCACACGGAACTCCATTGCACATAGATGCAATAATAGGTCGTTAAGATTTAACCTATGATGATAAGCGGCCCATTCATATGCTGTAAACAGAATTAAGTAATTTGAGGCAAGGGAAACGATCTCTTCAGGAGCATTATGATGAGGTAAGCAAGTTACTTACGCTTATCATAAACAAAACAATAATGAGTTATGGTCCACGAACTTCAGAGACCGAGTGCTTCGCGAGGGAAAATGCGCTTAGGGTTTTTATAAATAGATTGAATTAACCAATGAGTAAGGGGCCAGTTATAGCTATCATTGGAATTCGTCATTGAAAATTTTAATTTGTTATTTTAAGACGATTAAACAAACAGAACTGTGTTTTATTGGTATCAAAATAAGGATACTGAATTTTAGAATTTTTTTAATGAAAAATATACTTTATATTTATTCACACTTCTCTTAAAATCCAATTTTATTATTTAAATGACGGAAATCGATTTCAATGAACAGCTGATCTTCGTTTCGAGTATTTGGAACATAATCGTTCCAATGACGCTGTTCGAGTCTCTCATCTGTCAATTTTTTTTCCAATGATCAACTTTAACCTCAAAATTGTTTTGGTTGTCATTTTGTTCATGTTTCGTTAGCTCTTGCCGGCATTTCTTGTTTATTTTGTGTAAATTTAGGTACCTACTCAAATATTTAATTATTTTTTTTAATAAAAATAAGAAGCAATCGTAGTATATATTTGTAATTGTCCGGTCTATCCAAATAAAACTCAATTGCGGTGCCTATAGTGAATTGTTTAGTTTTATTGTGTGTGTAGTTGGTGCTAATTTGTGTTTTGGCCAAATGTTTTTCTTCCAAAGTTGACCTATTAATAAAAAAGTCACCAAAGTGCGAAATGTATATGCCTCTCTCTTCCAAACCACAAGGCCTACGGATATGAATATTATATATTCTTATTTCGTTTGTCATGCACTAAAAAGTTGCATTCCAAGTTTTGAATTCAAATGACAATTTTAAAATTTGACTCCAAGAACCAAGTATACATACATACATGAAATTTCACAAGTTTGGTGTGTTGTTCTTGTGAGTCAAATTTTGAAAATATCCTTAGAATCAAAAACTTTAAATGCAAGTTTTAAGAGCATAAACAACCAAATCAGAATATGTAACATTTATTTCCGTAGGCCTTGTAGTTTGGAAGAGAGAGGCAGATCCATAAATGTTTTTCTTCCAAAATTGACCTATAAATGAAAAAATCATCAAAATGCGAAATAAAAATAAAAAAAAAACACACACTTTGATTTGATTGTATCAGAGGGTTTTTTTGTATACCCTTTTTTCTGATAACATCAATTTGTTTTGCAGTAGGGTTCAATTGTACCCTTTTTAAAATTGATTAAATTGCACTCAATCACTGTGATTTTTCGATATGATCAGTAGGGACTTATTATTACCCTTTTTATTTACTGACTTCACGATTCACTGTAATGCAAAATATATCAGGTCCCTGCTCGGGCGCCAATTAAGTTTTTTACCTGGGTTAAGGTGTTTTAAAAAAACTTTATTCAATTTTAACTTATTACTAACTTATTACAACCTTATTCGATCGCGTCCGAAAATTGAATGCCAATATTCTTGACTTGAATTAGTCATTTTCAAAAAGATACATAATTTGACTTGCACATCATCCGATGTGAGTCTATCTTAAAAAGAAATCCCACGACTTTGGAGGTCTGTGGAATTTCATAACATCCGAGAGAATGTTTATGTCTGGTGAGTATAAAAAAATGGGGTACGGATTGCTATGACTGAATCATGCAAAAATGGGGTTGTTAACTAGTCGTCAACAATTAAAACAAATAAAAAACTTTTTTAACTAATTTTTTTGAAATTTATTTGTTTACAATGAATGCATTTCGACCAGCCATCATCAGCACAACACGAATGAGACATAAAGCTGTCACTCATATAAACAACAACAAAAATTATAATAATCTATATAAAAACAAAATTGGATGTAAGGTACTTGAAAGTTAAAGCAGTAACGATGTGAACAATGATTGTGCAAATTAAGTGAACATAAATGAAATGACTATATTGACAATAGGTTAGATTATTAAGTTAAGAGTAAAAGAGAAAGTATTTTAGAAACAATTGAATAAGAATCAATCTACATTTTTATTGAATAAGAATCAATCTACATTTCCATTATCCGTATTTAATGCAGAGGTGTCATTATAGATGAAGAAGCTTTCAGTTGCATCAAGCTTACTGTTGTTTGAGACGCTTGCGAGTAGTCGGACATCATTTAAAGTTAAGGGCAAATGCTGTTCTTGAAGTGCATGTGCTGCGATCGCAGACTTCTTTGGATCGTTGTTCTTAATGTAGTTTTGATGGTCTTTGAATCGTTTGGAAATGAATCTTTTTGTTTGTCCATAATATTTTCGTCCACACCTGCATTTTACTTCATATACACCGGATTTATCCAAGTTATCTTTTTTGTCCTTAAAACTTATTAGTTTGTTTTTTAGTTTGTATTTGTTTGAAAACATCAAAATCATTTTGTTGCGGTGGGACACTGTTTTTAACCCGTTTGTAATGTTTGGTGCAAAGGTCATTGAGACTCGATTAAAAACATCTGGTTGTGTTTTTTGTGTGAAGAAAGTTAAAAATTCTTCTTTTTTACGTTTTTTTTTTGCATGTTTGTGGATAATGTTATCTATTAGTTGTGTTCCATAACCATTTATGTGTGCTATATTTAATATGGGTTTGTATTCGTCATTATAATTTTTAGTAGAGAGGGGGAAAACTGACCAATCTATGTACCAAAGAATGGAATGCGGATAACTTGGTTTGGATTGGAGCAAAAGCTGTGCTAGGGATATATCTTGCCCCTCTGTCAGTTATGATTCTAGTTGGTATACCATAAATGAACTTAATATCGTTTAAAAACTTTAATACATGGGTTGTTTTTGTATTTTTAACGGCCTTTGCTATAACGTATTTCCTAAATACATCAGTAAGAATAGCAATATATTAGTTTCCAAATGAACTTTTAACAAAAGGCCTAAATGAATCGTGTGAAAAGGTACAGGAACAGATTCCGAGTAATAAAGCTCGCCTTCTTTTACCACCTTTCCTCTTATTGTAGCAACACTCGACGCATGCTTTAATATACTTATTTACAAATTGTCGCATTCTAGGAGACCAAAATGTCTTCGCAAGGTTTTTCATTGTTCTTTCCAATCCAAAATGGCAACGATCGTTATGAAAATTCCTATCCAGCTGGGAACGAACTCCTAAAGGTACTACCCACATCTTACATCCATCTAAATTCCGGGACAAACCATTGTTTTTAAGTGTGTAATCGATCTTTAATTGCTTTGTTTCGTTATCTTTTTTATCTATTTTAAAAAAAATAAATACATTTTTGGCACAACAGCTCCAAGCGGGGCCGGGGCCTGTGACTTACACTCTCAACCATTCCTGTGTGTGCGTTGATATTCTGCAGGAATGGAAGGGACCTACAATTTACCGCCGAATCCGAACGGCTAACAGAGAAGCACTTTCCATCACATTAATTACTCTTGGAGGACTTGTCACTTGCTCGCAAGAGGCAGTACCCCGGAAAAACTTATCTAGGTGGGATCGAACCCTGAACCTTCGGCGTAGCAGTCCGACACACTAACCACTACGCCACGGGGTACTACTTATCTATTTTAAGTTTATTTATTATTTCTACCAACTTAGATTCTTGGGTTTGTAAAAATAAAATCCAATCGACATTATTGATTTCTATTTTTAACACACTTAGATTACCAGATTCTTCGACTGTAGGCTGCCGACTTATGGCGATTTTTATTGGCCACGCTAGATCAATATTTGTTGATCTAAGATCAATGTTTTTTGATCTAAGATCAATGTTTTTTGATCTGACAGCTAAATTTTAATTTCCTTTGGTCAACAAATCAATTTTTTTTTTCGATTTTAGATCAATATTCTAAATCTCATTTCCTTTCGAGATTTAACACATACCACAATACTTTTTGACATTTCTCGAACAACAGACTTTTTAGCATTGCGAGAATTCAATTCTTTTGTGACATAGTCATTTTGACACACACACAATTACAAAAAAAAATCAATCTCGTTTAAAAATCAAACATCTGACATTAAAATCTAGGATTACCAATAAAAATCACCATTAGTGCATGTCTATGCAATATAGTTAAGTCATATTCCGACAATCGTAACCACCACCTAGCTATTCGTTTATTTAATGCTGTTTTATTTTTGAGCGTTTCGATTGATTGGCAATCAGTAACAATGGTAAGATGTTTTCCTAAAACATACACTCGGAATCGTTCAAGGCTTTCTACAATCGCAAGTACTTCCAGTTGAAAACTGGAATAGAAACTCAACCCTATTTGTTTTTCGACTGAAATATTGTACTGGTCTCAGGTGTCCGCTTTCCTCTTGCATTAATATTCCAGAAAGACCAATAGAGGATGCATCCTTTTGAAGTTCATGTCGAGCATGTAAGCAATAAATAGCTAATAAAGGTTCACTGCACATTGCGGTCTTTAATTTAGAAAATGAAATTTCTTGTTTGGAAACCCACTCAAACTTAGACTCTTTTCTCAGAAGTGATGTCAAAGGTTCTGCAATTAAAGCATAAAATTTTGAATGAACTTCTTAACATACCCGCTTAAGCCCAGGAACTGTCGTACATCGTGAACATTCATAGGAGTTGAGTATTCTGAAATCACAGTACACATATAAAAGGTAATATCTTTAGCGTTTTCATTTTTGCATACTTCTGCGCATCTGTCAAAATAAAGCAAAATGGCTGGCTCTGGAGAGCATGTAAAAATAGTATAGAAATCTCGTGGTTTTTTTAAAAGTGATTGTCTTAGATGATTAAATTTATATAAATAAGCATATATTTAATAAAAAAGATAAATTTTTGTTGATTTTTACCACCATTATGTCTCCCTGTTCAGCCATTTTTTTAATTTGAGCTGCCAAAGTGACAGATCAGGTTTTGACAACCTGCGCAATATATAACCTTCAATAAGTGTACTGTGTTCTGAAATAGGTTTCGTTTTTGACACTAGTTTTATACTATTCCCACTAACAATATGACCTAAAACTTCAACCTCCATATTATAAAAGCGACATTTTTCCAGCTTAAGTGTCATTCCTGATTCTGTTATTGCTCTGAGAAGGAGCCGTAGCTTTTGCTCACCATCTTAGATGCTGTTACTCGGGACTCTAATATCGTACAGGTAGACTAATATTGTCTCAGTGCACATACGTTGTAAAATCCTGTTCATGGTGCTTTGAAATACTGCTGGAGCATTTTTTAATCCAAAACTCATCCTTAAAAATTCGTATGGATTTGTATTTGTTCAAAATGTGGTGTATTTTCTCGATGGTTCATCGATCGGAATCTGATAATACCCAGACATTAGATCAAGGCAAGTGAAATATTTATACCCACATAACTTTGTTAACTGTTCCTCAATGTTTGGCATTCGAAACGGTTGACCTTCTGTAATTGAATTTAACTGTCTATAATCAACACACAATCTATCCTAATTTTTTTTTCTTTTTCACTAGTAACATTGGAGAAGAGTATTCCGAAGTGCTTTCTCTGATTATCTCATTTTTTACTAAATCTGTTACTAGTGCTTGAACTCTGTCAAGCTCGGTAAATGCTAATCTATAAGGTTTCTTATTTATAACTTCATTAGACTTGAGTTTGATAGAAAAATTTGATATTTTACATGTGCCCAGTTCCGTGCTATTTGTTGCAAAACATGATCTAAACTCGTTGATTAAGATCAGAAGAGAATTAATATCAATTTCATTGAGACCAGAGTTATATTTTGCATCGGTTTTAGTTATAGGTTTAAAAATATTTGTATTGGGTTGACATTCATGTTTTTGTTTCTTGTCCTCAAATATCAAGCTCTTCTTATATTTGATTGTACGAATATGGTCCTGATCTAAGAAATCTCTACCAATGAGAACATCCAGATATTACAACGTGACCGTCGAGGTGGTTTTGTAAAGTGTAGAGATGTGCCCACGTTCTGAGCAATTGAAACAAATGCGACTGTCTACAGGACCAGAAGCGGAAAAGTTCTCACGATTAAAGATTAAAGTTTCCTGTCCGATAGATTGTGGCCTCTGATAACCGAAGCTTTGTGCAAAAGAATCTAAATTTTATTGAATTTACTGTCCAAAAAAGTGACAAATAGATTTGATCAGTTTTTGTTATTGTTGAATTGAATCGGAAATTAAATTTCCATCCTCTGGCACTAATTAACTAAATTAATCAAGAATCTATCTATAAGAAAAAACCTACAAAATAATAGCGCAAAAGTTTAATAGATTCTTGATTAATATTAGTTAATTAGTGCCAGAAGATGGAACTTTCATTTCCGAAACGCGAAGCACGTACAATATAATATATGTAAGTTGTCATATAAGTTTTATTTTATAATAAATAAATTATAAATTGGATCAAATTTTATTTGACATAATCTCTTTTGTTTCTCACAGTCATATTTTTGTTTGTCTACAGTCCGTTTTCTGATAAATTTTCTGTAGTCTCTAAAACAATTTATTGATTTCTCTAGTTAATGTAGTGTGTGAATAAAAATAAAATACGTAATTAAAAAAAAAACACTTATCTCGAAATAATGTATTGCAATACTTAGAAGTGTTATCTCAACTTAATAATTCCAGTGTGTACAATCTTGTAGGGGAAATTGGTGTTGTAGGAGGTGAATCGGAATTTTGTTTATGTATGCGGTTCTTACGCATACCTGTTTAAAAAAAGACAACGATGACAGCTGTAGCTTGTAGGCAAAAACAAAAGAAGGCACAAGATGGGCCTCGTTATAGTATTTTCTCTATGTCTATGATCTATGTATCTAAAGCAGTGTTGCCGTATTTCATTTATAGTAACAACAACGAAACAAAATTCAATTTTATAAATACAGAAATAACCAAAAATAGTGTTAAGTGAACCAACGGCGACGCCAACAGTCAGCATGGTAGGCACCTCATTAAGGTACTTCGACATATTCGGAGCTCAGGTCTTTGGGTCCTTTTACTACTATTAGTCAGGGTAATGAAATAGAGAAGGTGGCGGATGAGCCCATATTACGGCCAACGGTAGCTCTCTCATCCCTGTAGTGGGTTACTGACTCTGGATTTCTCCAGCTCCTTTTGTCCAAGGAGAGCAGCATAGTGCCTGGTCCCCCAGGTTAGGAGTTGTGCGTCGGGGTAACTTCCCAACCATGTCTCGGGTATGGATGACCCTACTGATGACGGCCCAAGCAAACGAAACAATGACAACGAATTTCGGTTCTGCACGTGGAATGTCCGACCCTAAACAGACCACGTGAAGCCGAACAATTAGTGGAAGCCATTAATGGTGTCAAAGCCGACATCACAGCCATCCAAGAAGTGCGATGGGATGGTAAAGGCACAATGAGGATGAAACACTAAGTCATCTACTAGGCAAGTGCTACAGGACAAGAACACAGCGGCTATTTGGATGAGGATTTGTGATAAGAGGAAGGCTCAGGCAAGAAGACTTAGGGTTTTGTGGTATAAGCGAACCACAACGAAACACGTGTTTCGATAATTAGTGCAGACTCGTACACATGGCCAAAAACGAAGCCTATCAGGTAGCTCTGCAGGCCAGAACCAGAGCTGCCCGTGCGGTATACAAGCAAAAGAGAAAGGAGGAACATCGGCTTTTCAGAAAGAAAAAGAGAGAACTTTAAAAACGAATGGTTGAATCTATTGAGGGGTGCTACGGCAGAAGCAATGTTCGAAAGTTCTACCAAAGGGTAAAACATTCGTCCAAGGGTTACAAAGCCCGAGCGAAAGCCTGTAGTAATGAGGGCGGGAATGTCGTAGTAGATACACAGACGGTGCTGAGAATTTGGAAAGAACACTTCTGCGGACTGTTAAACGGCGAAGAAAACCAACAAATCGCTGTCAGGCAGAATGATCCATTCGATTTGGACGATGATAAACAGAACCTCCGTCCACTCGACCAAGAAGAAGTTCGGGTAGCAATATAAAAACTAAAGTCCAAAAAGTCCAACAAGGCTGCTGGAGCGGATGGCCTTACGGCTGAACTCTTCAAAGCAGCGGGAAATGACTTGGTGATGAGCATACACCAACTCATCTGTACTATCTGGTCGGATTAAAGTATGCCTGAAGAACTGAACCTCAGCATTGTGTGCCCTATCCACAAGAAAGAAGATACTCTAACCTGCGCCAGCTACAGAGGCATAAGTCTCCTAAATGTCGCCTCTAAAACCTTATCGGCCATTCTGTGTGAACGTCTTAACCCTTTCGCACCTGGACTGATTGGCCCCTATCGGTGTATGTTCAGGCCCGGTAAGTCAACCGTCGACCAAATTTTCACACCGGCAGATTTTAGAAAAAACCCAAGAATTCCAGATCGATACTCACCACCTCTTTTTCGATTTAGGAACGAGCGTGAATAGGAACGAGCTATACAGAGCCATTGTATTTATATTTTATAGTACTTTCATGTTTCATTTCATTTTATTTTAGTTCTGAACGTCGTCAATGGCGGCGCTAGTTGTCTTATCTACTTTACATCAATTGTTGTTTTTGCTTCCCATGGCAGTTTAGACAAAAACCACTAAATTACTCTCCAATCAAAGCTTGTGAACGTCGTCCATAGATGCCGCACAAAACGTTCCGCTTTTTAGGAATACTATAGATTTTAAATACAATGAGCCATGTCACTTCTTGGCATCCCTGCTAAACTCGTTCCATTGTGCAGGATGACAATGGAGAACTCGCGCTGGGTGACGCGCTGTCATGTAACCTCTTCAACATCATTCTTGAGGGTAGTTTACCACGATATCTAGAAAACAAAAATATAGAGCAAAAAATCTAAAAAGAAAAAAATTAGAATTAGTAAAATCCAGAAAATCTTAATCTCGATAGCCAAAAATCGAGGAAAAAAAAATCTAGAATTAATATATGTTCTAGATTTACATTTAGTCCTCTAAAAAAATCTAAAACACTTTATTTCTCGATTATTCTAAATTTCCATCTTTCTAGATTTTTATACATTCTTGCTATATTTTTTTTATAGATTTTGTCCTTTCTAGATTTTGTCACTCTGGATAACGTCGTGATCCCTTCTTGAGGCAATCATACGCAACTCGCATATCAACAAAGCAGTGCGATTTTTTTAAAATCCGTTCAATTCCTTGGCTATGCTGATGATATTGACGTTATTGGAAGAACGAAGCGCGCTGTCAGTGGAGCGTTCGCAAGTATTGAAGTGGAGGTTGCGAAAATGAGTGGCTGTAAATGAAGATAAAGCAAAGTATATGATGTCGGGTGCAGAACATCGTCACCGTAGACTCGGGCAAAACGTCACGATGGACAGATATAACTTTGAAGTTGTCAAGGACTTTGTCTATTTGGGTTCCACTATAACTTCTCAGAAAAACATCGGTGAAGAGATCAGTCGAAAAAACACTTGCCAATCGCTTTTTCTTCGGCAAAAAAAATCACATGAGTCATTTCGCAAATTTAAATAAATTTGAAGTAATGTTTCCATTGTCGGTGTTCATAAGGTTTTTTCCTTTGGAAATGTACTACGCTTCATATGTGATTTTTTTTTGGGTCGCTATATCAAAACTTTTTCGTGTGAAATATGATCAAACAGCAAAAAGTGTTTTTCGTTTGGGCATAGATCATATCTTTTTGTGGTGTTATCCGCCCTAGAGGATCATTTCGATTAAACCATCTTGCCGAAGGTTATGCAAGTTAAGAACTATGTAAAATGTGTCAGAACAAAGTATACTTTTTTTGTTAATCAAGACACAACCAAATTGGTATTGGATTCACTCTGGTATGCTGAGTCGTCGAGCAATATCAAAACCACAAGGATAATTCAGGAGTGTTTAGCCTCAACTATCGAATAATAGAAATCTACGTCTTGGTTCTGTATGTTTTTTTTTAACTAGAGAAAGTAGAGTTCTTGAGATAGCTTCTCCTTTATCGCAATTACAAAATTAACACCCATAACAGCGGGAGCAGGAATAACTGATCTCATATTGTATCAAAAAAAAAAAAACTTTATGAAATAAATACAATAAAAAATATATTGTAAATACTGTGTCACTGGAGCTTATTTGCTAATCGCTGCCGCCGCCGGCTCCACGATGAGTTTACCTTTCTGTCCAAACATATATAAGACTTCTTCATCGCTAGATGAGCTCTCTTCTGATTCCTCGGGTATTTTAAAGTAAACAGTCGATTCGCGGTCGAATGCAATCTGATGAATCTCTTCTTGCAGACCTTCTCAAAGAAATACTCCCGCTTCAAGTGGAAGCAATTACCGTTTAAATGTTCTTTGTGAGATTCAAGATTTGTGGGACAGTATAAGAGAATTTTTGATTTATCTTCTAGAACTAGTCTTGGAAGTTTCTTGTGCGAATGTCAGTGTATGTTCTTCTGGAACTTGAGTTTCGGATGAGTTGTCGGACGATTGGATGAGGTTTTTGATGGAGGATCGATATATTGAATAGTTGATTGAACCTGAGGTGTTGTGGCTGATTTGGTTCGAGCTTTGGGCGCTATTTTTCTATATTCTATAGGTTTTCTCTTTATCAAAGTAATCAAGCATTTTCTCGCAGGATTAGGCATAAAGTGTTGATTGATGAAGGGTGTGGAATTTATTAAACTTGTTCCTGCGAAGCCAGTCTCATTGGAACTTGGTGGCAAATATTTTTGGGACATCTCCATTTTTGTTTCAGATCGTTCTGTGTCGGAAATTAGGTGCACGACATCTACAGCTGGACCTTTTGATTTAGATTTTGGCAATTCGAGAGCACGTTTTCCGCTTGAAACTGGTCTCTTTTGATTTCTGTCCAACTCGATTTCTTTGTTAGAGGTTTCAATGGTGGAAACATCTGAAGCTGGAGTTTTTGCCTTAATTTTAGGCAATTCGGGTCCATTTTTTTCTCGTGTAACTAGTTTCCTTTGATGTTTACCTAACGCCACTTCTGTTTCGGTAAATTCCGCTGTAGAACCATGTCTCACAACGACATCGGCAGCTGGAGTTCTTGTACTTCACAGTAAGGGGCTGCTACAACACGACCATCTGCAAACATTCATTGTTTGAATTTAATCTTTTTATGAGTTTATCACTTACTCGAATTGTTCTAGAGGAGCACATTGCCTTCGCCAAGAAAAACAATTCCCTTTTTATTTAAAACTATCGAAAAATGAATTGATTCTAATTCCTTAACAATTGAATCCATCGTGCTTGTCAACATTTCAACAATAATTGGACATTTGTTTGGTTGGGTGTGTTTAATCGGTGAACTCTAATTAATCAATATTAAATTATGACTTATGTGCGAACACAACTTTTCGACTTACAAAACATCAAAAACACATTGAATTACATTTTAACTTATGAAATAATTCATTGCAGCTACTTTATTATATTAATGTTGAAATGTATTACACGAAAATCTAAAAAAAAAATGCTTAAATATTATTCCAACGAAGATAACATGACAGAAAAATCAATCTCTAGTTAGAAATTGTCATATGGTTAAACATGCCCCAAATTAAGAACGTCAAAAGAAACACACACCCAATAACAAAAACTGATCAAATCTATCTGCCGCTATTATTGGACAGCAAATTCGATCAAACTTTAGATCAAATTTGCTTTTACCAAAAAAAAATCCACATCATATTCGCATTTGCACAACAACGATTCTTTAATTCATTCTCTTTCCCTTTATTTTGACGTTTATCATTTAAACTAAAGTTTTTCTTTGATGCTGATGTCAACTTAGAGAGAAGAGGGCGAATATATATATATATATTGTAACGTGCAGATTAATAATAATAATGATGATTATTATAAAGAAAATCAATTTAGAACATTTGAATCACCAACAGACACTGATCATCCTTACCCAGATATCCTATGGACACCCAAGTTCCATACCAATGTCCCATTGACTACTCAAACTGAAGAAGAAACCAGAAGAGACAAGATCCACCCAAACATCCTTGACTCCTATACCAAGGAACTGCATCTCCAACCTCGGCTTCCCATGTATCGGTGTACCTAGCATCCCTAATCAGACATACTTACACATCGCTAACATGGTATCTTGCTCTTCCCGCTCCCTCCTCCTTTCTTCATAATTCCCATCTCCATCCCCATCACAGAAGCACGAACCATCTAGTAGCATACCATAGGTGCTGACCACAAAACACCGTGGAACAGCCTAGAGGGTACCCACTAGCATGTTCGCGCCTATCCGCTACAAGTAATCGGTGTTCTTCTTGCAGCTGTATATTGTGTAGCCTACACCTAAAACCGTGGACTCTACTCAGATCCCTCACTCATAACTAGTATCGAAATGCTTTATATACGACTGACAATTACCTTTCCGAAGAGTTCGCTTCAGATCGCATCCATTGTACTAGCTATGGCTACGTATATTCTGTATTGAAGGGACGGAAGCGATCCTATGCCGGCAACGCCCCCTTTCTCATCAACTGTTCGTAGAGAACAGTCAGTAAGAACGGCATGCGACAACGTAGAACCGTGGTCGAGATCGACCGTCGCGGTGGCCGGCAGTACCATAGCCATGACCAGCTCAGCCAGGCCGTGGGCACTTGCTCCGGGATCTACTTGACCGGTGTTACCTCTATTTTTCACTGCCGACCGGTGAACTCATGGTGTGCGAGTTCGAATAAAAACGATTAAAATGCTTAAGGGCCCTCATAACCGCTGTCGACAAGACCATGCAGAATTGATTATTAAGAAAGGAAGTTTCTAAATCGCACCTCTAATTATGTGTGAGCATAGTTTAGAGGAAAAGAATCCGGACAGAATTATTAAACTAACCCCTCGAACGCAAATCGTACGTACGTGCGTGATCGCAGACCATAGATGATCGTGGCTGCGTGGCTAACTCATCACCTTCCTATCATGCTGCTGCCACGATGTATTGCAGGATGAAGAAGAGGTGACTAACACTGTAGGGAGGGAGGATCATAGGTGTAAATTGATCCCCCTTGGTCTCTCAACCCACCCAATTCACAATCGAAAACCAACTCTCCCGATTATGACCTTGGCTGACCGCGTACCTGTGAGTCCCTACGAATCAACATTATTGATGGGCAGCCCCAGATGAAATAAGCAAGCAGAAATATGCTTGCTCCAATAACTAACCTATCTCAACCCTATTACCTAAACATAACTCTAAACTCTAACTACATTTTCGTTCCAGAAAAGAAAGAAAATAATACTCCCAATGAGTATAGTTTCATGTCCGTCGCCTTGTTCCGAGTGAAGAAGAATGAGGATTACCACCCTCCCAATTATTATCTTACTCAATCATGTTTTTATTTCATCATAACTTTGTATGTTGGTTTTTTTTTGTTTTTTAATTTGTTTTTTGATTGTTTTTGATTTTTCATAAAAAAGTTTCACATGTTGTTTCTTATTTCTTTTGTACAAAATAGTTTGCATTATCTGGAGAAAAAAAAATCTTATCATCACCCTCTTAGTGCATAAATATCCACTATCAGCAGCATAGTCTTGTTGCGTTGTTAGCCTTTTTTTGATAACTCAAGCATTCGCAAAATGTTTTAAAGATCTCGTATAAAAAAAAGGAAATAAAAATAATAAAGGAAGGACGAGAAAGATGCTTAAATATTAAACGAAATTATAAAAGAAGTAGAAAAAAAAAATAAAATAACATTTATAAAAGACACACGGAATCCATGGAATTGTTTTAGGAAAAATATTAGAAAACGAAAAAAATAGAAGAAAAACAGAACACAATCCATTTAATGGACAATAATAAACGGAATTGTTGCACTCCAGCACAACAACACATCATACAACTTGAATCTAAAGACTCTAAAGAGATGGATCACGTTGGTATGTTTTTTTTTTAAAGGGATACAATTTTCAGCATACTTTAGGAAGTGTGTTTGTTTTGTTTTAAATGGAAATGGCAAGCAAGCTAGAGATGGTTATTTATTTAACTTTACTCTTGCCGCTGTGTGATGGACTGGGTGACTGATCAGCTTCGGGTAGGTCGCTTTCCTTCTTCTTCTTGACCTTATCCTTGATGGCTTTGTTTTTCTTGGCTTGCGATTGTTGTTTGGCTTCACGTTGACGTTCACGTTTGGCACGCAACTGTTCAGTGATGAAGGAGAAGATCAGGTAACCTTGAAGAATGATAACTCCGATTAATGCCATAAATCCACGGGTTGATTGCTCGGTGTTGGCTACTCCATTGTAAAGTGTAAGCACTGCGATGACCATTGTGGCGAAACGAACTAAAACAAAGAACACACTGTTCACGATGCGAATACTGGCGTATTTCTCGTCACGATCGAATACTCCAATCAATTGGAAGATGTGAGAAATAATTTCACTCAAATAGTGTAGAGTGAGCAGAACAAGGGTGATTCTTTGGAAACCAAAAGTATATGCCAAACAAATTATAGAAAATCCAGTGATAGCATGGATAATCTTTGGCTGTTGATCTTCTTTTTTGACTTTTTGGAAGTAAAGTTCAGGCAGCATGTGCAAGTAGTATGCCATTTGTACAATGAAGAAGAATTTGTGGAGGAAGATCATTGGATGATTGGGAAAGTCCTCCCATAACAAAGAGAATTTTCTAAAGTAGCCTTCGCGAAGGATAACATCGGCACCGCACAAGAAGGAAAGAAGATAGAAAACAACAAGCTGGCCGGACTCGTTGAAGAGTGACAGCTTGAACTTGGATAGGTGTAGCTTCTTGGAGATTTTATCTAAGACGAATTCTTGAAGAATTGCGTGCATAATGATGCACGTCAACGTATAGAAGAAGATAGCACATTGATCCTTGACTCCGGCAGCATAAGTGTATGGCTTTCCTGTAGGGAACTCGTGGCTTGGATCCTCGCCACTAACATTATGATGCAGCGATACGAACGGACTTGCGAATTTTGCGGTAGTCTCGTCCATCAAACCAACAACGAATACCATCGCTACGCAGGATATGATATCAGCATGATTCTGGATAACAAATTCATGGCTTAGAATTGGTGGATTCTTGCTGGATTCTTGCCTGTAATCTATTAGGACCTTCATGCGAAAAATTTCATATTCCGCATAAATTCAAAAGCAGATAAATTTAAAATTCGTTATAAACGAGAACTTATTTTTTGTTAAGTATCTTAAGTCTAACATGAGAAATAATCAAAAAAAGTAAGTTGAATTATGTTAATTAAACTTCTCTAACGCATAATCTAAACGTTAAGTTACTTTAATGCTGAACTTGACTGTATATATTTCTTAATAAAAGTATCTAAATATACCTATCAAACACGTCTTTATTGATTTAAAGATTGAATTTCTTTTAAAAATTGAAACAAAAATGAAAATAATGTTTTTATCGTTACCAACCGCAGCGTTAAAATCTCGCCGTTGAGATGTTCAAACAAACTAAGAAGAGAAAATTCAAAGTCTTCGGACGGAAGGTATTCTAATATCGAATATCTGGAATGTTAACACAAAACACGTAAGGACAAACTAAACTGCGTATAGAAATCCTTATTGCAGGTGCGTGTGCAACCGCAAAAGGGATTTTGAGACGTATAAACCCGGTAAGACAAGTATACAAAAAAATCAAGAGTGACCCAATTATAATTAAATACCATGCAAGAATGAACACAATTCGCGTTCAGTTCAAGCAATCGATTAAATGGAATATATATATCAAATCATATAATGTAAAATGTATCAATATATTCAAAAGAACATGCAATATTTGGTTTGAAATACCTACTACCAATGGGGTAGTATTGTTTAAATTGTTCAATTACGTTGTAACTGAAGTGCACTTCCGGAACAACCTGTGGAATCAAAAGGTTAAAGTTTCAAATAATATTGTCTTCTACTCTACACTTCAATATATATATTTAGCAATCTCTTGTATTGAATGCTTCTCAAGGTTTGTTTTAAGGTGTGGTCAATTAGGAACGTTGCCTTGAAATCAAAAATGTTGTACCTTGAATAGTGTACTTATTCTGTCGCAATCGAGGTGGGACATATACAAAGGTAATTACAAAAAAAAAACTATAACGATCTAAACCGCTACACGACTTGCGTTTGGTTGCATCACTACTTCATGAAAGATAAAAACGTTCTGCAACCGCTAAAAGAAATCGCGATATTATTTCGAAAGACTATTCACACGAGTGGATAAAATACGTGGCGTCTAAAACGCTAATAAAGACTGTGGTCGCTACCGACGCGATATGGAATTGTCGTAAAGACGAAGTAAAAATGAAAACATAAAAAAAAAGGTTTTATAACGAAAAGAAAATAAACAAATGGATCATAAGATCAGGATGCACATAGCTTTTCCAGCTTCTGGCAATGGTTCGAAACTCTTTGATCGAAGACGAGGTCAAAGGTAATGCGTCATAGCTCTCCGCGATTCTCGCGTTGTAAAAAAAATAAGGAAAGAAGCACGGGCTTCAGAAAAGATATCCGGTTACAAACGCGAATTGAGTTAATTCTTTATATTTTGAAAGAAGCCGATCAAGTTACATTACTTGTGTATAAAACCTAATTGGAATTCTGATGGGAATCTATTTTTCCCGAAAACATATAAGTTATAATCGGTATCTAAATATGCACACACTTGAATAATATTCACAATGAAACTTTGTTCTCAATTATCTTATGCACATAAAATATAGAATATGTATATATATGTATATAGCAGCCAGTGGGTGGTGGAGGAGGCGTTAAGTCCTCTCACCAAGTGTAAAAATAAAAATCAGTGAAAATTACAAAAATAAAAAAAAATAAAGTCTGCGTACACCACCGTCCGTGGTCGAACGCTCCGTACGTTGGATTACCAAGTACGTCTGTAAGCTGTTCTGAACCCGCCTGTGGGTTTTGTTGGAGCGGTATACTGTCTTCGCTCTTTGTAAAACATACACAAAATACTAATATGAAATTCAAGCTTTACCTGGTATGTCCAAATAGGGACTATATTGTTACATATATTTAAATAAAATACTTCGGCAGCTGGTGTTTATAGATGCAATTAGTTATAGGTGCAGGAATACATTAAACATGCAGGGGTGGAATCACGTAAGGTGATGATAGTTGATAGTTGATAGTCACCATCGCGAATTTGGTATCATGTAAGGTGATAATCACCGTGATTGTTACCTTTTTGCGATGAAAATCGAGTGACACCTATTTAGGTGTCACACCCATACATTTTTGATTTTTGAGAAGTAATTTGACGGCAAAGAATACAAAAGTTAAAATTGAAAATATTGCTGTAGTGTTATATGATTTCAAATTAAAATATGTTCAAATAAAGAGAGAAAAGTGAAGCGCTTTGTTAACTCATTGCTCATTGGAGCTCTCTTCTACCGAAAATATAATCAAAAAGCAATGCACAGTTTAAATGCACAGGATAAGAAATGATTTATTTGCAAATTAATTCAAAAATAATAAAAAATCAACATTATAACATAATTAAAAAAAAGGCAGTTTTTTTTAATTATGTTATAATTCCTGCCTTTGAAACCCGTCCACTGCTTGAAAGAAATTTGTTCTTTAATGTTGTTTTAAACAAAACAAAAAGTTGCTTTATAAACAAATGTTGTGTCTTCAAAAGTATTCACTATCACATTGTTTTTGTTCACAAGAAAATTAAACAAACACAAATATCAACAACAAACAAATTTACTGATGAAGACTGAACCACCCGTAAGTATGTTCATATACTTATAAGTGCATATGTCAACATATAAAGGTTAAGTATGTTCAGAAAATGTAAGCCTCTGACGTCTTTTATCCTCTGATCACTTTCAGAGCAGAGATTCTTAACTATGCTGTTGGCTTGGTCAGTAATACTTTGTTTTAGACGTATTAAATTGCTACACAAGGAAAGAAAATTACTAAGTTCAATAGCTTTTAGGCTTAGAAAAAGCTATTGATTAAAAAAGACAAAGAAAAGTCGTACATACATACCCCACACAACATATCAAATAAATGTTCATAAATTATCACTTAAAACATAAATTCAAATAACTTTACGCCTTCGAGTGCGTATATACATACAAATTAACGAAAATGGATGCTTTCCCTTGAACAAATATGTCACTAAAGTTAGTCAAACCCACCACAATACAGTGAAAAACCTCAAATTGTCTTAATCTAGTACTCTTTTATTTAGGTTTAGGCCTGTTTTCCGAGATCTCAGTTTCAGTATCTGCCAAAGTGAAGTACTGAGACCTTTTTTTCCTGAACTGACCTAAAAGTAATACAATGATAGTACATAAATCAAAATGTCAAAATTGTAAGTGCTGCCAATAACCCACCAAAATTTGGCGATCACCTTACATGATACCAAGTATAGGTGATAATCAAAATCGACTATCACCAGAGTGACAGTCACCTATCACTTTACGTGATTCCACCCCAGGAACTTATTATAGATGCAGGAACAATTTAAAGATGCAGGCACAATTTAAAGATGCGGGAACAATCGAATTATAGGACCGGCATCCGAGCTTACAAGCTCGCGCCAGGCGTCCGATGTACTGTTGGAACAAAAAAAATTCCTTCCTATGCCGTTGGGGCTTAGTGATAGGGTGTGGTGGGCCTAGTTGTGGGCCATAAAGATGATTGGAACTGCGGGTAGCAGTTTCATCAGGAATGGAGTGGAGGCGCAGATTATTACTGGATGACGACGAGAGCGTTGGCGAGCCGTCGATCGGATCAACACCAACCGCTCTCTCTCGCATAGATTCCACGCCGCAGCAATCAATATTAGGGCTTTATCCCCGTCGCAGCAATCAATTCTAGGGCTTTATCCCCGTCGCAGCACGTGCGTATGAATGGGATAATTGTCCTTTCTGTCAAGGAAATTGAGGCAACCAATTCGCATAGCAAATGCGCAGCATGAACTTATATGTATATTTAAAAAAAAAAAAAAGAATGCGCACAAGGTGTCTGCATTTGTGCAGCATAAAAAATAGCAAAAAAAACCAATCGCTTTCACATAACCGAATGTGGTTTTTATGTGATAAAATTTCTCCCAAAGTGCAGCCTCGCCTGCCACGTCCAATCCCTCGGAATCGTATGCTCCTTCAAGGTGCTTGTATATTCCTAAATGTAAAGAAATACGCTCGCATTAGCGTGTCTGCCACATGGCTTCTTAAAAATTCGCCCATCATCAAGGCAAAATACTACATTTTGCTTTGATGAATTCTATATTTTGTAGAACTTACCTTTAAGTATCCAAATAACTAATGTTTTAAATGATATCCTCGATTGTCTGTGCAATCAGCAAATTTTCTGATTGCCAGACAAAAGAAATTATGGCGGCGTCTTGCTGCACACAAAAAAAAAGTTCTGGTGGAGTGGTGTAACTCGTTTGGTTTCTCTCTTCAAAATGAAGTCTACTGAAAAATTTGCCATCCACACTACCACTTACCGTTACCAGGTAGCCAACGCCCTGTCTTCCAGTATATTTCCTCTTTCCAGTGTATAATGTAGTTCGTTGTTACTAACACAGGTGGCGTGTGGCAGGAGGCATTAAGGGTAGTGCTCACTTGCTCACTTTGCCAAATGTGAATGTTGACTTGTAAGTAAGTATGTCAAATTGATCGATTTGAACTGGATTATACACTGATAGGATTAGAATACTGGTGGGTGACACAATTTTCGCTTTGTACTGTGTACAAAAATAAAAAAATTTTAATCGTAATCATAGACACGTATTGTTGTCAGGGATCTGTTTCTGACATTGTAAACTGTCAAAAGAGAAAGGGAACTGTCAAGACGATGCAAATATCTCTGTCAAGAGACTGACATGACGTATTTCATTACATGGATCTCCTGGCATGTTACGGATTTTGTGTCTCGCTCCGACCAGAGGTAGCCAACCAAGGGTTATAGATATCGACTTATTAGTACTTGCGTTACTGAGGAATTTGTCGTTGGAGTTTGTTACCGTGGAGCAAATACTTGTCATTATGTCATTCGATGAAACAAGTGAATGACATGACATGTCAATAGGCATCAGAAAATCAAAAGGAATTAGACTTGTTCACTTGTCTGGTGACAATTAGT